>UZAE01014917.1:0-11282 GCA_900617975.1 Rodentolepis nana | reverse complement strand
TGATAACTATCAAAACGCCTGCCATTTGATATAAATAACTAATCAATATTTCTCCAAGACATTGTCGTAGTACGCATTTGTGCTTGAACTACCCAAACAGTGCAAACTACATTTAATTCTGCAAATTCTATCTGACCTAGGTGTCCATAGTTCCTGTGGTACACAACAATTGATGTAAAATGTCGTTTCGTATAATTTGATTTAAATCACTCTATCTAGACTAGGGAGCTTAATTGCACTCATACTGCTGCTTTTTAAATAGCGTTAAGCATTTCAAATACATTGAGAGTTAATGCAACAGAAATAAGCAGTCTCTTTTAAATTGTTATTTAAGTGTAGGACGGACTTGAAACTATGATGCCACATGAATTGGGTCTGTAAGAGAAATAAAACCAGGGTTTACATGGTTAGCATTCGTCAACGGTACAGATCCGTTAGTTGGAATGACTGAGTATTATTATTCCGGCTGGATTGATTTTTTGTAAATTCTAGGAGGACAATTTCTTTAGAGACTGCTATGTAATTCTTATTCTTGTTGAATTCGTGTTTACCTGGTGAGTTCGCAATGTTTTCATAATTTTAGGCAAAATGTTCTTGCCTGTGAGATTGCCTGCATCGACATCACGCCCTTCAGTAAATCAAAATCTGCTGATAGTTCTATCGCTGCTGGAGACACATTAGATGATGTGGAGCCTGAATATGCCGCCGTGGGTCTTTGGCTAGGTCACGGGGTTTGCCTTCTGAAGCTTCCTTCACTGGAACAGGTCTTCAATGACCCTCTTCCGAAGGAAATTCGCTCCACTGGTGCTGTAATTCTCCCTCGTTCTATTGCCATTGCTCAATTTGATGAACTACTTTATTTATTCTGTGTATCGGGGGACGGCACTCTGTTCTACTACAATGTGGATTACTCCGATGGTTAGTTTATTAAGCTCTTTTTTAAATGTTTCACTTTATTAAAATTTGTTTGAAAAAGTCAAGTCACGCACTCATATGTCGTGTGGGCTTTGAATCCATTACAACTGACTTTCCAGAGGAACAGCCTAAATGTAATTAAGCTTGCTATCAGCACTTGCTATGGTTCTAATTTAGGTTCAATTCATCAATTGGGAATAACTGATTACCAAACACTTAATCTTCGTAAAGGTTATACATTTAGATCTCATGAACTCAGAAACTCTTCTCAAGTAGTGCCTCAAATGAAGATTATACACGAATATTCGTGATTGAAGAATACTCATTCGTACACATGTTCTCTTAACTCTTGTTATTATATTGAAATGGCTTTTCAGCCACCTTCATGTTTATTCAAATAATACGGGACTAGTTCACCTTCTCATCGCTGTATCAACGAATTTTAAACCAACTTCGTAGAACTAAGAAGCCCTGGTTTTCCTACCTTATTCTCTTACGCACACATTCATTCGGCATTTCCTGTTGTAGGTAAAATTAGTCTCCGTGATCGCAAGAGCATGAAGATCGGCTCAACTTGTCAGGTGCGTCTAGTTCAATGGAATTCACGAGGCAAGCGCTACGTTTTCTTGTGCTCCAATCGACCCTACATTATCTACGAAAATCGCCACAAGCTCGTCTTTGCCAATGTGAATATTAAAGATATCTCCTACATGGCTCCTCTCAACAATAGTCAGCCTAATCAAGCGTTAGTGTTAATTTTCATGAAACTGCTTATTGAAGACCCATTAGGTCTTAGATTTTGCCACTATGGGAATTATTCTCTGTTGTAGGAACGCTAGAGGCTGGGGTCCTGTAATCTCTGGATCTCGGTGAGTGATTATGTTCTTTTTTGTCCCCATAAATGTTCTTAATAATTACCGGTTAATTTTGCTTAAAATGGATAGTAATAATAATCAACTAAGGGAGTGTGTATTGTAAGACTGGGAACTTCTGAATTTAACAACTAGGTGATTACGAAAGGAAATATACGCATTAGACTTGCCATTTGTATTTGCTACATTCGTTAAATAATGACCCACTTGTCTGCAACCAAAATTTCCCCCAAACGACGTAATCTAGTGGAATAGTAAAGGTCATCGGTTGAGTTTAACAACCAAAATCTACCTCTGGTATGCCTGCACTATTAAACTTTGCTAACCAAGTGCCCCAATGAGTACTGGGAAGCATAAAAGAAAGACTGCGTTGGAAGAAAGGATCTCTTAGTGGTTGACAAGAGTATGGATTATTTGAGACAAATAATAAGCTGAAAAGGAGATAGCCTATTAGAGTGGTTGAATATGAGAAGAGTGAATTTGGATTGGTTTTTTCCTTCTTGTTTTACAGAATCTGTATGATAACACCGAAAGGTGTTACCATAGGTTCCGTTGATTGTTTGCAGAAATTGCATGTACGCAAAATTCCTATTTATGAGACACCTCGTCGCATAGTTTTGCAAGAGGATACATCTTCTATTGGTGTGCTTACAATGCGCCAGGAAGTGGTATCCGGTGAGGGGCATATCATGTCACTTCTACCTTCTGCATCCTCAGATAAATCTGGAAGGATACCTCAGACCAACTGCGTGATGCCAAAAATGGGTTGTGAGTGTTGGCTTTTGTTTTCTTCCTGTTTGCTCATTTCTTCATTGCATTATATTTGGCCTCCACTTCCATCATGTAGATACGAAGAAAAAGTTTACTCATTTGGACTTATTTAGCCTCCTGATATTCTGCCATTCCACTTGGGAATTAAAGCACATTTATCGGCTCGCTTACAGTCCAGAGTGCTATGAAGCGGGCATGTCTCTGTGTTCAAGTAGTTTGGGCCAAGAAAGTGGCTCTCTCTATGTTCTGGGCACGGCTTTTGTTATACTAGATGAGCTTGAATCGAAGAAGGGTCGCATTCACATTCTTCGCTGGGATCCGAAGGTGGAGGAGTTGCAGCAAATAGGCATCTTCGAAGTTCTCGGCTCTCCTAATATAATTCGTGATTTCAATGGTCGTCTAGTTGCTGGTATTGGGAGCTCTGTAAGTTGAGAGAATCTTAGTGACTGAATGCATGGCCATTATCAGCTCATTTGTTGTTTTGTCGTTCTAGGTACGAATTTATAATTTCTCTGAGAATAAATTGACTCAAGAGTCGGTCAATAATGAGAATATTGTGACTTTGTATTTGCGTACGCACAAAGACTATATTTTGGTAGGCGATATAATGCGATCTTGCACCTTACTAAAATTCAAGGCAGAGCAAAGCTCATTAGAAGTGGTAAGTGTGTTTCTTTTTCATAATGCCCTGTTTTACATTAGATTGCCCGTCACAATTGTCCTCGCTATATCTCCGCATTGGAAATGTTCGATGAAGATCACTTCATCACAGCGGATATGGAGGGCAATGTACAACTCATGGGTCGCTATCAGACTGTCAGTTTGGAAGAGCCTGTTGTACCTACAATACGGACTGTGTTGCCTATGCCTAGGAAAGCTTCTTCTCCTTCTCCACGTTCTCCTGCTGAAACTACCCCCGGTACAAGCACTTCTTCCGCGTCTCGCCCTCAAACTCGTGCTTCGCTTTTTGAGCCAGATGTTGAACAATTACCTCCCTCTAGCTTGCTTGACCTCACTCCAAGATGCACGGCTTTCACTGAAAAGTCGCTGGTGGATCATGCCTTCATGAATACTGGCCAATCGATAAACATTTTTGTTAAGGGTGCGTGAAATTATTTCTTTTATATCCAACTGTCGTAATGGCCAGTGTGCTAAGTCACGGCAATTTAATTGCGGCCAGCTTTTGTGACGGTTGAATTTGAGTTTCCTAAAAGAGTGGCTCCAGTATGGACTGCGCTTTTCCTACTGGACTCTGGAAGCTATAATCTGCATTTGTAATTAAAACTCTTATTTGAATGCAAAAAGGAAAAAAGCGGATTTGTTATAGACTAAGAATGACTAGTTCAATCGTTATTCCTTTATCTATTCGCCGTCAGTAATAAGATCGGATTCTTTTAAAGGAAGTCAATTGAATAATGCCACGTCAATAACTGTAAGGAGGAGTAGCGAATAGAGTAGATAGTGCCTTGTCGTATGGAAAGAATCAATACTAAGATTGCTATAATTGAAAAATGGGTGCTTGGCTACTATAGCAATATTCTTCCTTTTTATATGCTATTTTAGGTAACATGACCACACTGTCTGCGGAGCACTGGGATTCTATTGGCACAACCCACACTCTTTACGCGTCAACTACCGGTTGCTTGGGCATGATGGTGAATATCTCGCCAATTCTCTTTGTTTTCCTGAAGGAAGTAGAGGAAAGGATGAAGAGCCTTATTCGGCCCTTTGGTGGACTTAGTCAGGAGGTATATCGCGCATGCAGAGACTGTCTTTCGAACTTCGTAACTTCTAAGAACATTATTGACGGTGAACTGATCGAAACTTTCCTTGAGCTGAATAGGGAAGACAAGGAGAAGATTGTTAAGGGACTGCAAATTCCCGTAAGTGTTTATTTGCTTGCTATTTTCTTGCAAATAATGATTTTTATTCATGACAAGGCAGTTTAATCCTAGTAAAGCATTTGATCAGGTGAAATCTTAAGTGGATCAAATTGGGAAAAGCTCTTGTTAGAAGTATTATTTAATAATACTGGCGTTTTAGTCTCATCTGGTTGTTCGAATTGTCATTCAAATGGGGGTATTTGACACCTAGATTTCCCAGTGGGTCCTGATTTTCCTTTCCACAACTCATTCTTAAGGCATGTTTTCCGTATTTCTGAAATGTGTAGGTAACTGAGGATGCCTTCGGTGGATTTGACGATACCTCCTACAATAGAATGGTCCCAACGAAGAATTGTACTGTCGGTGATCTAACTCGGGTGGTTGAGGAGTTGGCTGGTTTGCATTAATTAACTTCAATCTCTCTCTCGTTTTTCCTACTTCCCCCAAATACGCATTGTTAGTGAATGATGTCATGATGTAATTGGCCCTTTTTACGTTTCGGATTTAAAAGCTATTTTACTACCAGTTTGAATGTGATTTGACTTGATGGCTGTTTTGAGGTTGAATGTAAAAGCTATCTTTTTTTGGAGTTACATCAGAGTAATCCTCTTACAAATCCTACGAGAAAGACATGAATCGATTTGTAATAGTAATTTCTGGAAAAGATCCGAGTAATTGGATGAGGGAGTTGGAAATGAGCGAGCCGATGTGTGCTAATATGGGCATCTGTAAGGCACTTTATACAAAGTGAACTCCAAGAAACGTGTAAAGATTCGGCAACTTAGATTTCAATTTAGTTGTTTATTCTTTTAAAATGATCACTTATTTCGACAGCAAAATCAGTGAATCAATCGGACAAACCTTTTCATGAGTTTGAATTTTGTTTCCTTCATTCATTTGTCACCAAGTAAACAAGTAGCGCTCGCAATTCTGCGGAGGGTAGACAAAAACCGGAGAAGTGCTTTAAGATAAACTGGAAAGATGAAGGGTGGAGAATCTTGACGCTAACGTTGAGTTTTGCAGTGTTGAGGCAAGTATTGGCTCTATTGACAATTACACATCATTCGAATTGAGGAAAATTAAATAAATGTCAATAGTGACCTTTATATTGATTTAATGCAGACAACAAGCAGCAGACGACCCTCTTAATTGTTCAGTATTTGGATTCACAGACGTTCCTATGTTAATTAAAATGTGATTCAAGTATTACTTGTGTCACATGACGTTGTTCCAGTTTATAAATAGGTGTTTAAAGTACTTTTTCCACAAAGCCCAAAATGAATGACTAACTACTGGAGAAGGTCATTTTTTCAAATCCAACTGCGTCTCCCTCTTAATTACTAGTTTACTTCCAATTGCAAAGTTGACAAATTCACATCCATAGAATAATATAAATCTCCTAAGTTCAGTGAGGCCTCATCTTCCAATGTTTAAACAGAGCAAAACGCCAAAGTACCTCTTTTCCTAAGCCCTGATTCTAAAGCCTATTCCAAATGAGTTGACTCAATTTGAAATGATAACACCAAAATGACCAAAATGATGACACCAAAAATTCTTGTATTGTGCGCAGTAGGAAATATCATCAACTCCGAAATATGTTGAGAGTACATTTTGCTTCTATAGCATTCGTGTTACTGATAGATCAGCATTATGTTGCTTAAAATAATGGGCAAATTTTCACGAATCAGACGGACTTTTTTAGTTGATTTCAAATGATTAGTCATGCTCTTTTTTGAGAAATATATTTAAGCAACTAGCAACCTGGTTCAGAATTTTAATGTTTTCGTTTTTCTGCACTTCTTAATTCAGTTTGTTAATGAAAGCCTACTTCATAAATTGACATAAAATTTGGTCAGTATGAAAATCCTGTTCTGCAGGCACATTCCGAGTTCACATATCTCGGAATGACGTTCGACACAAAGCAAACGTGGAAAAGTCACATTACTAAAATAGCAGAACGAGTTTCCAATAGACTGAATGTCCTGAAGCGTCTTGCTGGTAGCGTATGGGGCTGTGCACGCTCAACTCTAAACACCACTTACAAGATGTTTATTCAGCCAATAATGTTGTATTGCTGTGAGCCACTCATTACAGCCACAGAGGTGACTCAAACCACTCGAGAAGGCACACAATCAGGCATTACGACTAATTACTGGAGGGATAAAATCAACACCCATTGATGCAATGCTCCTAGTTACAGGAAGCACTACAATATGTTCCCTTATCAAAGAGAAGGCCTTGATCCTGTATGAGAAGCTACTGCGCATTCCCATGGACAAGTTCTTCAGCACCTATGAGAATAGACCAAGACATCTGAAAACGCAATCTGGTCTAAAACAGAAAGACATAGAACTGAAGAAAGCGTTACAAACCGATGATAAACCAAAAAGCCTCTTTCTCCCCATGAACCCATTAGCAGACATTGATGTAGTGTGTCGCACCCAACTGCTCGACTTCTTCAGGAAATCAAACACTCCTCCAGAGCAAATGCGCTCACCGGCCCTTGAGACAATCGATGTCAACTAACCTGGAGAACAATGGCTCCAAGTCTTCACTGATGGATCATACATAGGAAGCCAAGCAAACGTTGGTGCAGGTGTCTATTCTGAACTCTTCTCTTTCTACGCAGCAGCGGGACACAATAGATCCGCTTTTGAAGGAGAAATAGAGGCTATTAGGATAGCACTATGCCAATTATGTTGCCTGGATACGGAATTCACCAAAGCGGTGATGCTTTCGGACTCACAGTCAGCAATAGACTCTATTGGAAACAGAGAGACACCCAAACAGCTGAGATAAAGGAATGTAGAAAACTCTATGAGCTGCTGAGAGAGAAAAACAAAACAGTGGTCCTACAATGGATTCCTGGTCACTGTGGCATTAAAGGCAATGAGATTGCTGACACACTCGCTAAGAAGGGGACAACGATTTTGCAATCCATGGACCGTCCGATGTCTTTCCACACAATGAAGGCCTTAATCAGGAGAGAATTCCAGACCTCAAGGTTCAACGAACTCAAAGCTCGAAGAAAGGAGAAACAGTGGACAATGGTACTCTCCGACATACCCGACTGGCCAAGAATCGAGGCCGTTGGTGAGTTTAGACTACGTACCGGACACGATTGCTTGGCAAAACCTTCACAGATTGGGAGTTTACACTCAACCCACATGCCCTCTATGTAACCTACAGGAGGAAATGGATAAGACCCACCTGATTCGGTGGACTGCTAATGATTCGGTGGAAGACTGCTAATGAACTGCTATTAATTATCTGCTATAAATGTACCCCCCTCCCTCTTGGGGGAAGCTGAAGTCAAAGATTAAGGGCTAATGATAAATATCATAAAGCCTGCCATTTGAAATAAATAAATAAATATATTATGCTACTGATTAAAGTTAAGTAAATTGAAATTTTCATTTAAAGTAATTTAGGCTGTTTTATCCCAAATGTGAATAACAAGAAAAGAAAGCGGTTGATTTTTAAGGAAAGCTGCCTCGTCCCATTTTGAGTCGTCTATCTTAGAGCACAACTGCGAAATAAATTACCTATTCAAATTTAATTTCAATCAATTCAAATGGTTCGAAATTGACCAACAGAGGCACTTATTTTATTACAAGCTATAACTGAAGCTAGTCTTTGAATACTACCCATATAAACGCTTGATAATAATTTGAATCTACCTAGAGTGTCTTTCCCTCGCATGATAAAGCACAACTTTCCATTATATTCCCAAAACTGATGGTAACTTTAGGGGATTTGGCAAAACATTATCTAAGATTTAACCCTGTTTGTCCTAATAGTCATACAGTGGGCCACCCCCCACCACCTGGCTATAAGTATTCATCAAGTTGTCTTACTTAATTTTGGGAAACATGTTTACGCTTTCACATTGTACTAAAACACCTCTTACCCACCACAACATAATGTTCCTAAGTTACACTTTGCGAAATGTAGTGATTTAGACTGAAAGTATAAACCGAATGCTCTACCATATAACATGTAATTTTCTCTCTCTAAATAACTACCACAATAATGAATCATGACTACGTATATGACATCGCATTAACGAAGGTACCAGCAAATGTCAAGCAGACAGGGACACAAATAGGTAGTAAGGCACGGTTCTCATTAATTCACGCTTTATGACACAAACAGGCACCTTTTCACCTGGGCCACTTATCGATAATATTTCCTAAATATCCAGTGAGAGTGGCCTCACTCTGACTGCTGATCTAACCACTTCAATGAATTTACACCTTCAAAGATTGAACAAATAATTTGCCATTTGAAGCTATAGGCAGTGCGCATGTTCGTGAAACAACAAAACGAGAGTCAACGAGAAGCAGAATGAAAGAAGTTGATGGAAATGCTTCCTCAGTGGACAATTTCAGATACCCACTCAAACACCACATCAGGGCCTAAATGTTATGGACCAAAAATTAGTATTAATTGCAACAACACCAAACACTGGTAAGAGCCAAACAGAGAAGTCTAAAGTGATCATGATTTGAAAATCAATTACATAAAAGGCTTATCACAGATTCTGCCATGGTTTAACTTAACTTTCGAATAATATAGAAAGCATCTTCACTGCACAGAGTCATTGCAATGGTCTTCCATAAGTTAAAAAATTGAAATGACAGAAGAATGCAGACATTTTGTCATCAAACCTCATCTTCCACCCATCGAACACCTATTTCAAAAGTGCTTTTCAGCTATCTCAGCCCGATTTTACATGACGATCTTTCAAATTTATCCATTTCCAAGGTTGACACTTCTATTTGCTTTGCTATTTCACTACATTAGTGAGATGCAAATTGAAAACCCACATCTTGCTTTAAAGCTAAGAGAAAATATTCTCATAAAACGAGTTAAAATTAATTGTCGTAAAACCAATGTGTGGGCTAATGAAGTGTTTTGGGAAATTTATTATCAGATTCTTTGATTTTGTTTGTGTTCAAATACTTCTAACTTCTAGTGCAAATACCAACACGTATGCACTTGAAGTATAATTCACACCCAGACAATGCAACGAATAACCCACACCTCACAGAAAGACCATGCTCAAGGCTAATAGGAATGATATGTGCTCACCACTGCTCGAAGACCGAAATATCTCAGGTGTAATTCAAATTGCTGCTTCCCACAAACCTTCTCTTCAGTTTTTTTGCTATTTTAATAAATACGAGATTCCTGAAAAGAAACTAGAAGAGTTCCTCCGTTAATTCATTTCTCTCGGGTGGGAGTTAATTGACGCATAAATTTCAGAAATTCAGTAGAACCATCCTTGAGGGTTTATGACTATTCCGACTAAACATCAAACGCGATTGATTGACTGGGCCTGAGGAAAGACATTTGAGTTCATTTTCTTTGAGAAGTAATGAATCAAGACTACGCTGCATTTTTTAATTGATATGTCTGGCAAGACAATGGACATACTGTCTATATCTTTGGTCAGGGGTGTAGGTGGTATAGACTTACCTCCACGTGGAGCACCCTGGGTAATGTATAATCATACGGCAAAAAAGTCTATAAACCGACAGTTGACTTCTGACGTCAAATTACAATCACCCCACTGTATGTCATATTCTGCCACGTACACAGTACCCACATTACCCTTTCTGAGCCTTGGTGTCTGTCTCTTTCTTATACATCTGTGAATCACTCTTCTGTTCTCCCCCCCCCCCGNTGTTCCCCCCCCCCCCCCCCGAATTCTTCTCATTTTGATGTTCCTCCTCCCCTCTATGAAGCCCGAAGTCAACTAAAGGGCTAATGATAACTATCAAAACGCCTTTTATTTGTTATAAATAAATATCTCTAATCAAAGGTGACTTTAATCAGGTAATTATTCTGAATTGGAGAGTTTAAGGTAAATAAATTTTAGTAAAAAGGTCTGTTTGAGAAAAGAAAACCAAGCATCGGCATCAAGCATCATCTTTCTTCTCTTGAACGTCTGTTTCGTAATAGATTTCAGCCTACTTTTTTGATTAAAATTTTCCATTGATTTGCTCTTTCACTATAACCGTGAGGACACAACTTGAGGACCCACATCTCATCTTATAACTAAGAGACATTGGTTTAACTCACTTAAAACCAAAGAGTGCTAATGAAGTGTTCAGAGAAATTTGTTTATAGATTTGTTAATTTCGTTGCATTTCAACAATTTATGGCTTATGCACCATGAAATGAACAACCCTCGCCACTTTTGAAAGCGCATTTTCAAGTTCAATCGATGTGGGGTGTACACACCACTTGATGGAGCTAAAAATGTCTCAAATTTTAATTAAATTGATGAAATTCCACAATGCTTTTCGTCAATAAATGCCACACAAGTGATAAAATTGTGCTCAAAACTAGATGCCGAAAATCAGAATTTTTTACATTATTTGGAAACTAGTGGACATTACGTAATGTCAAGATCTTAATTTTTACCTTTGATACTTCAGCATTAGAATTAGTTGGCGATTCAGTGGCCAATACACCAAGCGTCTAGCTCACAATATAGATTCAAGTCTGATGTGGAGGTGTGACCCATGTAGGCAGTGATTCGAAATCCATCATGCGACTTCAGGCAAATGGTGTCGGTGGAACTCATCTGTTCATTAAATCAGGAACTGATAAATTCGAGCCTGGGAAATAATGATTAAGTGTACTCTATAAAAGATGAGCACAATGTTTTTTCTTTATCCTTCTGGTCATATGTCTACTCACTACCGACTCGACGGCAATTCGATTTACAAGTCTCATGTTAGGGAGAATAGGAAAGATTGGTGACTGCAAGATTGTATTAGGTGGGCAACTAAGTCATTGCCGATTTCAAATAAGAAGGCAAATTCGGAAT
>UZAE01014916.1:0-11289 GCA_900617975.1 Rodentolepis nana | reverse complement strand
CACACACACACGCACACACACACGCACACACACACACACACACACACACACACACACACACGCACACATAGTGGTCAGCTATCCACTTTGTAATTGATTAGATTATTGATTAGCGTCACAAAGAGATGGGAATAATTACGATTAAGGTTTTAGACATAAATATAGAGCCAGATTATTCTCCAAATGCTATAATCACAGGTTTAATAACTGAGTTTTATTAGAAAATGTTAAGAGCTTAAACGGTAATTAAACAGAGATCAAATTTACCGCGAGTGAACTTCTATTTGATAGGGCATTTTCTAATGCAACACCTACAACAACCTGAAGTTATGTTGAACAATCATTCGAAGGTCAATATTCATATTTTCTAATATTTAACTTATTATTTTGACAATAATAGATTTATTTATGAGATATTTAAAATTTTTTCAGCATTCATAGAGAAAAATCAAGTTGGTATTTTGAATGGTAGTCAAGGACGCGTTCATAAAATGAATGGAAATCTAAGCTAAAAATATTGCTATTGGCTAACTGTGCTTTTTGTACAAATAATATGCTTGAGGTAATGAACAATCCTCCGTCGATTGAACTATTGTAGTTTTAGCAACAAATTCAATCACATCTCATGTCAATCACATCTCATGTCCCTGAATTCCAAACTCAACATGTATTCACATCAAGAAATATCACATTTGTAAATAATATTCTGAGGTATTCTGTTACTTACTAAGCCGGTTCAAGATAAACTCTACTGACCTCTCAGCTCTCTCTTACTTTTTCTTGACCTCAGAATGTAAGATTAACTTTAAGGGAATAAGTCTTTATTTTTTCCACTGAGGGGTGCGTGAAAGACTTACCTCCACGTGGTGTTCCTGGTCAACGTTTACTCATACGGAAAAAGTTCAGATGTCATCAGTTGACTTCAAACTGCCATGGCCCGACTGATCGCGTGCCATATTCGATCACCTTCACAGTACTCATTTTACCTTTGCGTCTATGAACCACACTTCTGCCCCCCCCCCCCTCCTCAAATTTTGTGACTTTGATGCTCTTTCTCTCTATGAAGCCCAAAGTCAACTGACGGGGCTAATGATAACCATCGTAAAGCCTGCCATTTGATATAAATGTAAATATTATTTCCACCTTTCATGTTCCTTAAGGGGGGTATTCTGGTCTAGAAAAAAATACTTTCGACAATTTTTTTGCATATTTTCATAGTTTAACTATTCAAGAATATGTCTACGAAAAATGGTGCAAAAATGGTTTTTTTTCTTTAGACAGTCGCCATTTTGTAAAAAAATATAGCTCAAACTTTTTATTTTTTGATTTCAGATTGCTTGGAGAGTTAAAATTGTGGGTATGGTCATGCTCCATATTTTGGAACGCCCCACTCCATCAGCTGATAAATAACAAAATTTTAAATTTTTTAGTTCTTTTGTGTGCTTCTAAGGTGAATAAATAATATGTAAAAAAATTTATAATAAAAATATTGCTTGCTTTTTTTACAGCACTTCAAAAATGACCTAAAATTCACGCCTCTAGAGCAGAATACCCTCTTAAGGAAAAAAAGAATCGGAGTGTAAAGACTGATGGTCCACATTACTCAAGGACTGGACACCTTTGGGTAGAATTTAATTCAAAATCTAAAGAAAAATTCAAGAATAGAGTGAAATAAGCATTAAGCAACATTTTACAATCAGAACTCAAAATAAAACCGATGTAGTCCAAGTGCCATGGTTTCTGGCAATGTTCCCAATATCTGCTTGATTCACTTCTTTAACCCACATTAGACCGTTCAATTTCAGTTCGTCAATAAGTATTTCCAAATACCATATCGGTTATAGTCTTAGTGCTCTTCATATTCACTCACCTTGCCTTTATGATGTCTTTTAATAAGGGATTAATCAGCTCAATCTTCGTATATTTTAAAACATGGGATTGATCCATAGACCTCTTAACCCAAATAGGTGGTTACTCTAAAATATTAAAATTAAATTGCGTAAGTTTTGTTAAAGCATTTGGTATAACTATTATGCCTATATATCATAACCTATTTTCCTGAATTTCCAGCAAATGAATCAATTCGTGCATGAACTTCTCACAGCACATTGTGCAATTAGAATCGTCTTTTGAAATATTTTTCATTTTGTACCGCTCCAGGTCGCTAAAAGTGAATCGTTTTTTAAATCTTACTAAATTGAATCATATAGGTTTTCACATTGAGGGGATATAAAGGCAAACAGGACTTTTGAGTGAAAAATTATTAGGATGTTGGCATTTGGCATTTTGGGTGTATTTCAAGGTAGACTAAACTTACAGAAATAAAGGGGAAATGTGAGTGCATCCGAAATGGGCTAATTAATGAATGACAGTGATTGACAAAAAAACAGCAGAATTTTAACTGCTATTTGTAAATGCACTTTCTCTTTGCTTATCTTTTGAATTGCCAAAAAACTTGTGGAAAAATTTGCTCTAAATTGTGTTTTTTTATTCGTAATCCTACTAATGGTTACGATTGCTAGGTGTGCCAAATATGTTACCACATTGACGAGCGGATAATTAATAGGCAATAAATGAGTCATGAACTTTAATTGACAGTAGTTAAGATAAAATCTGGCTTATTTCCTATCAGATTTTGTCATTTTTTGGTCTCCTCTACGTTGTTACATGCTTATCAGTTGTTTTCTGTTTATTTTTGTTTTCTAAACAGCTAGTTTCCTCCACTCCCCCCACCCCCTCCCCAGTTTTCTAATTATATCGCTCGGAGTTCCATTCACATTTTAGCATATTCTCTACATGGATTGTATTATCCCTACTGGAAAAAAACCAAAATATTCAGCATCGATAAGTGGCACTTATTAGATACTCGCATTCTAATCCTTCCTATTTAAATAAACCATTCTTATTCAATTCGAAATCAAGTTTTATTAACAAAGTGAGTGGAATTACATTTTCATAAGTACATAAAAAATGCAAAAAAANAAAAAAACGAAATCACATTTGATTTCATTAAAATAAGTGCTTTATTAAATTACGGTACCAAAGGGTTGAGAAATTTTGAATGGGGTAGGTTTACGTTCACTCATCTTTTTATTTCAAACTATTGCAACACGGGGTGTGCGATAGACTTACCTCCACTTGGTGCACCCTGGGTAACGTATACTCATACGACAAAACAGTCTGTTAACTGGCAGTTGACTTCTCACTTCAAACTACCATCACTCCACTGTATGCCATATTCGAATACTTTCACGGTACTCACCTCACCTTTTTTCTACCTTTGTGACTGTCTGTCTCTTTAACGTCTGTGAATCATTATTCTGTCCCCTCTCGACTTTTTGCCACTTGGTTTTCCTCTTTCTGTTAAGCACGAAGTCAACTAAAGGGCTAATGATAACTATCATAACGCCTGCCATTTGAAATATTGCAACACAGAAATATCTGCCAGACACATTGGCACTAGTGCGTTCAATCATTACCATTCAAAAGTGCTGTTGTAGTTTTTGACAAGCAGCGTTTAATGACGCAAAAATTTTTTGGCACTTCATCGCGCAGTTTCGTGTTTTTACTTCGGCTGTAAAATTGCACCAAAAAGTGTCCTATGGGGCTGGAAGGAATCCGCACTTACCTCACTTGTCTCTCAAATAACATTGTCTTGCCTGTAAGAATTAAGTGTGCCTTGATGTGTGATGATAAGTTCCGTTATTCTTCATGTCCCGCATAGTAAGTTCAGCTTTTTCGCCCCTCTACTTAGTCCAACCTCAAGAATGGAAAAAGCTTGACGTGGGTGCGGTTAATTAATGAACCTTACTAGCTACTGTTATATGACTGGAAAGTTTCCCTTCGTCTCTCATAAAATGATACTTTAAATACTCAATTTCTTGAGTTGATTATCCGAGGGAGCAACAGTAAGAATTTCTATCGAATAGGCCGATGGTCAACATTTGATGCTGTGGAATATGCATCATTAATCTTTTTAAACTAACCGAATCTGGGGAGGGGGGGTGAGTATTAGATTTTCTCTCCGAATTAACTGCAAACACTGGATTAAAAACTGATAAAATGATAAAAAAGAATGGATTTTATAACCGAAGGATACTTATACTACTATATAATTTATTTATATCAAATGGCAGGCTTTATGAGAGTTATCATAAGCCCTTTAGTTGACTTCAGGCTTCATAGAGGGAGAGGAATTTCAAATCGAAAACAGTCGAGAGGGGGGGGGGACTGAAGAGTGTTTTAAAGATGTAAAAGAGACAGACACAAAGGCAGATGAAAGGTGAGGTGAAAACTATGAAAGTAGGGTCATGATAGCTTGAACTCAGAAGTCAACTGCCGGTTTATAGACTTTTTTTGCCGCATGAGTATACGTTGCCTAGGGTGTACCACGTGGAGGTAAGTCTATCGCACTCCCCATACTACTANTGCATTAATGCTACTTCATGCAAACCAAAATAATTAATTAATATATTTATTTATTTATATCAAATTGCAGGCGTTTTGATGGTTATCATTAGCCATTTAATTGACTTCAGGCTTCACAGAGGGGAAGGAACATCAAAGTGAAAAAAGTCGAGAGAAGGGGAACTGAAGAGTGTTTCAAAGACGAAGGTTGAAAATTTAGAAAACATGTGATGTAGTACTGTGGAAGTGGTCGAACATGTCATACAGTGGGGTCATGGTAGTTTGAAGTCAACTGCCGCTTAATAGACTTTTTTACCGTATGAGTATGCGTTGCCCAGGGTGCACCACGTGGAGGTAAGTCTACCGCACACCCCACAAATCAAAATAAAATTTTACTTATTTGAAATTTAGAATCTTGAGTATTCAATTGAGATGCCTGCCGGTATCATTTTTAGAGCCATTCTGTTTCTATTTTATATTTTTCTGAAATTGACCACATGCTATATAATTACTGCATTGTAGTTCTTAGCCTTCCATTCCTTAAGAAACGAGATTTCTATTGCTTATCTAAATTGAATTTACTTTGTTCCTTATGCTCTCCTTGTATACCTTAATTAATATCGCTGACCTAGTAACTGCTAACACTTCATATAAATCTTATAACTTCACAGTTGTCCTTTATTGAAGCTCTTGTTACTCAGACTCAAAAAGGAAAAAAATGGAAGATATAGATCTCGGTCGAGAGTTTGCTATTACCAAAATAAATTTATTCATATAGACTGGAGATAGTTGGTATGTAGTGGGTTGCCTTGTTGGCCAATAATTGATACGACTAGTACTCTTTAATGTACTTTGGTTTTTTACGGGTGCATGCTCACTGATATTATTCTACGACTACTTTTGGGAAATATCTTTTTGTTTGATTGTCAGTTGTGTATCAGACCCTTGTTTTATCTGTGACAGTTTTGCTTTTCGTCATATCTAGACTGAGGGCAAGTGTCATGTGGGAATAGAATTAGAAATCGTTTGTTTCTGTAAATAAAAGATTATAGAGCTTGCCCATTAAGCTCTGCAGTCTACAAAAATGAATTCACTCAACTGTGCAGAAGATGAATTCTTTAATTTGATCGTAGAACATTAAACGATAAAACATCCAGGTTATAAAAAATTTGCGATCTAAATCTAAAAAAATCACGATATGTTATGGATAATTAATGTCTGATTTTATTTTTGCTTCTATTCATTTTGGACTGTGTGCTAATACGTTGCCGCAATTAGGAAATCGATTAATACGTTGGATTTATGGGTAATAAACAACATTACTCGGTGTGTTTTCGGTAATCTAACTGCACGTCTGCAAGAATATTTATTTATATCAAATGGCAGGCTTTATGATAGTTATCATTAGTGTTTTAAAGATGTTAAAGAAACAGGCACAAAGGTAGAAAAAAGGTGAGGTGAGTACTGCGGGAGGGGTCAAATATGACATACAGTGGGGTGATGGTAGTTTGAAGTGAGAAGTCAACTGCCGGTTTATAGACTTTTTTGCCGCATGAGTATACGTTGCCCAGGGTGCATCATGTGAAGGTAAGTCTATCGCATACTCCGTTTGCAAGAATATAACTTTATGTGAGTTGCTTTCAGTCATCCCATTATCTTTGCTTCAGACGATCACATGTGGTAAATGCCATGGTTTTACTGCTTTGCATTTCTTTTAATTTTTTTTCTAGATGACTAAGCACGCATGGGACAACTACGTGAAGTACGCCTGGGGTCACAATGAACTCCGTCCCAAATCGAGGACTTTTCATGACACCGACATCCTTGGACGGGTACCGCTAGGAGCCACGATTGTGGACTCTATTGACACCCTCTACATCATGGGTCTAGAGAAGGAATATGAGCAAGCTTCTAAATGGATTAAAGATAATCTTGACTTTTCTGATGCTGTAAGTTGACAAATTACAATACCCTTTACGTCACTTTGTAAGTGTCGGGCTTTAACCAGTAGTTATGGAGGTCGGTTTGTGATGAAGATTTATGCGGCCGGAAGTGCTCGTAGTATTTTTAGCTTATCGGGAAACATGTGCATCGTAGAAGACACAGAGTGGACACTTCTTGACATGATTGCGTCTAATATAGTTTTTTTTTTCATTTTAAGTCGCTGTATATCAAGGGGAGTATATCCTGTGGTCTGTTCCTGAAAACCCCAATATCAGTCAATATTAGCTGCGTGAAGAGGAGTGGTGGTGCTTGCTAGATACCCTGAATTTTAAATTTAAGGCACGCAGTGTCTTTGATATAGTCAATAGAAATTCATTACAGTTTTTTTATGACCAGTCAAATTTCTCACCTTCTAATCCCACTGTGTCATGGTGCCTACGATTCATAAGATCCCAATAGCAGGTGGTAATTGGTAATTTTCCCATCATCTTATCAACTTTGACTGCTCTTTAATTAGCTTAATTGTTGGATTTATTCCCTCCACATATATACTTGTTTTCGTTCCAACCATCATAAGTTCCTCTTACTGGGGGGGGGGGGGGGAGAGGAGAGTGGTTCCTATTTAATTTTCCCGGTGGTACCTATATGGGCAGTTAATTTTTGTGTGATTCACTACTTTGGCCAATCGAATACGCCATCTGGCATTCTCGTTAGACATGCTAATTACAAGTGCCTGTCTTTGCATTAACCTCAAGTGCTAATAAAGTGGTTTACTGGAATGGCATGTCTATTTTCGTCTTTTATAAAGATTTATTTAGAGCGTAGGGAATTCTTTCTTATACTACTTATCTATTTTTGTAGCAGTTATAATGGTGCTTGATTTATTGATCTAGTCTATTTATAAGTCTTAGCTCTTAATTTTATCAAATAACCCTTTTAACTAGCGTGGTTTACCATCTGGCTACTACTTGACGTTCACAACTGCGCCACTGGTTTAGAGTATCTAATTAAAGCAAACACTTGCATTAAGGCGGTGAATGTCAAAACTCGTTCTGGCTAGTGAATCACCAACTGTGTCTAGCGACAAGTTTGTCGAAATGGTTTCATAATTGTTGATTTTTCGTTTCTTGCCTATATGTATGCTATCATCTTCATGAAATTGTCGCTTAAACATTTCGTATTCTTGGTCTTAGATTTTAACTGGGGTTCATAAAATTTTTCGACATTTTGAAGTCCATTTAATTGTTGACATAGGAAATTTAGACTTTTCCTTTTTTGCTGTTTATTTTGTCTTGTGATTAGGCGTTATGCTTTTACGATTGTCGGTTTTATTGACTGAAAAAGAGGAGTTTCATTTTTATACGAGTATTTTTTGCTTTTTTTGGGGTGCGCGATAGACTTACCTCCTCGTGGTGCACCCTGGACAACGTATTTTCTTACGGCAAAAAGGTCTATCACTCGGCATTCGTTTTTGACTTCGATTAATTATGATTAGCTTTAAAAAAGGCTATAAGAAAAATCGACCTCGTCAGGGCGAACCACTACGTCTTCAGATCCTCCAGTGGAATGCTGGAGGAATGTCTCCGGTCAAAAAGATCCAAATACAGAAAATCCTACAAACCTGCGATGTAGACATTTTCACAATTATGGAAACTAACATTTCGGATGACAAACTGAAGTATTACCAATTCCCAGGTTACACCCTGTACAATCTACCTAAATACCGGCAAGTTGCAAGTGGAATTCTAACTGGAGTAAAAGATGGCCTCACCTCACACTACGACCTAATCAAGAGTATGGGCTCGACACAAGACATATGTGAAATAATCAGATTAAATGTTTGGAAATGTCAAAACCACTTCAAGATATATGCAGTCTATAATCCTCCCCAGAATTGTCCAAACTTTGAATTTCTGAACATCTCACACAAAACTATACTATTAGGAGACTTCAACGCCCACTCNCTCCGACATACCTGACTGGCCAAGAATCGAAGCCGTTGCTGAGTTTAGACTACGTTCCGGACACGATTGCCTGGCAAAACACCTTCACAGATTGGGAGTATACACTCAACCCACATGCCCTCTATGTAACCTACATGAGGAAATGGAGAACACCCACCTGGTTCGGTGTCCAGCCCTAAAGACAACGACGGAAAGCCAGAGATACTGGGAAGCAAGAAGACTGCTAATGAACTGCTATTAATTAACTGCTATAAATGTACTGGGGGGGATGCTGAAGTCAAAGTTTATTGGCTAATGATAAATATCATAAAGCCTGCCATTTGAAATAAATATTTTTTTTTGTTTTTTTAAGCTAACGTGTCTCTGATATTGATTACGATGTTTTTATATCATCTTGAGAAATTTTCTGCTTTTAGAATGCATCTTTTTGTTTATTATACTTAGTGTACTACTTTCCCTTTAATCCTTATAATCTTTTCTACTTGCATTCCCTAAATGACCTGTGAATAAGTTTTAAGGAAATTTGTTAAAGATATACTCACGTAACTTTGCGAATTGGTGAATTCGATAATCCTGGGCTTAAATTATTACTTTTGTGTGGTATTTGTGAGCATTTTTTCATATCAAAGGACTCATTTATTAAGGAGAAAATTGTTCCACATCTTCCTAATACAAGTCGTTTTTCTTTCAATTATAGCCAACAGAAGTTTCGGTGTTTGAAATTACAATCCGCTTTGTCGGTGGTCTGCTTAGCATCTACTCATTGACGGGAGAGTTGGTGAGGCAGTGTTTATATGCTTTATTTCATATGCTACAACACAATATTCGCCTTTTTTAATTCACTTACTAACATACGATACTTACTTAATGATATGTGGGGGGGGGGGGGGGGACGTCTCTAATCATCCACTATTGGGATGCTGGTATCCTCAACAAAAAGTCTACTTGGGTATTGTAGTCTCTACTCACATGTCTCAATCATTCAAATGTTCGCCACAGCAAAACAGTTGCACAATTAATTAACCATGTTCTGTTTGAATGTGCTTTATTGGCTTGATCACTGGACTGGTAAGGACTAGTGAAAACGCTTAGAATAGTTTCTATACTGTGCTCTATCTGCCTGTGTATCTAAAAAAATATGGGTAAACCGGAAATAGAGAGCGTTTATGTGCTCTTTGCGCGCTTTCAGTATCATTGTTTCTCTTAAGTCAACAAACCATTTTTTTGTTGTTGAGTCATTATTAGGGTACAAGGAACTGGATTCCTGCACATTTGAAACAGAAGACACCATTTTTTTAAACTCTGCTCTTATTTTTTCTCGATAAAAAGAGTTTTCTTCTTTGTCTTCAAATTATATAAACTAACAAACCAACTCTACTTGTCTTCGCTTTAGTTCTATCTTGATCGCGCTCAGTCTGTAATCGATAACCTCCTCCCTGCTTTCGACTTAAAATCGGGTCTTCCTTTCTCACTTTATAATCTTCAACAGTAAGTGCTTTTATTTTGTTGAATTTAACATGCTTTCTGTTGGTTAGAATTAACGATTGTGGGATTGGTCATAACTTCACTGACTTGGTACACGTGCATGTTGATCACTGTGCCACCAGCGCATCTACTATTTATAATGTTATTAGGTGTAGGGAAAAAATAACCACAAAATCCCATTTGGGTTATGCATTCCGTTTCAAATATTTGTGAGTATTTTATCCTCGCACTTTATTCCACTGCACAGCTCTTCAAGTTAACTTAGGTGATTGTGCGCATAGTCCAGACCAGATTCTTGTAATAAATGATTTCCCCACTCTTTTTTTGCAGGAAAAAGGGCAGAAATCCTCATTGGGCTAGCAATCAGTGTTATATTCTGTCAGAGGTCGGAACGTTACACATGGAATTCCAATATATCTCCGAGTTGCTTGGGCAGCCTAAATACAGTGAAATTGTAAGTTCTTCTCTTCCAATTCTGTGGGTTGATTTATCGATTCATGTGGAGATGTCATTGTTCTTCTAGCATTTCTAAGGCTTTGGCAGATGACAATACCTGATGTTTATCTATGACTGCCCATTTATTTTCTAATTTACTTGCTTCCTATCGCACTATTAGAATTCTATAGCAAACTCGGTCACTATAAAATGTGCAGCACTTCTATAGAACACGGAACCCTCAGAAATTAAGGTTTCAGGAAACAATTCGTGACGAATTTAAGGCATTTTGTCTTATGCCAACTTATCTCAACTCTGATTCGGGCTTTGCTTAAATTTCTATTGTTCTTGTGACCTAGAAAGGTAATATCTGCTATTTAGATCATTGTTTTTATGAGTTTTCCAATAGTAATTTAGTCTCTCATATCATAGTCTATATAATTACAATTTTCATTCCTAGTTAAAGGAACATAGGGGACAGAGTGAAACCGATCATGTTCATTTCGATTTGGAATAATTTGGTCTCCTCCTTGATTTAATTTATTTTACAACTGACTGAAAGTCCTTTTTAGTCGGATGCATTTTTTAATAAATAATTGAGAGACGTACTTCTGGAAGCTTCCTTGGAAAGTGATAAAAGCTATAATTGCGATGTGGTTAAGTGGCTAGCGAACGTTTTCCTAGTAAGAAGTACATTTCTTTTATTTCAAATGGCAGGCTTTATGATAGTTATCATTAGCCCTTTAGCTGACTTCGGGCTTCACAGAGAGGAGGAGGAACATCAAAGTGACAAAAGTCGAGAGGGAGAACAGAATAATGATTAACAGATGCAAAAGTGACAGGTGGACACAGAGGCAGAGAAAAGGTAAGATGAGGATTGTGGAAGGGGTCGAATATGACATACAGTGGGGTCATGGTAGTTTGAAGTCAGAAGTCAACTGCCAGTTAATAGACTTTTTACCGTATGAATATACGTTGTCCAGGGTGCACCACGTGGAGGTAAGTTTATCCCACACCCCATTTCTTAAATATAGCTGTCGTTCAATTGCTAATA
>UZAE01014915.1:0-11297 GCA_900617975.1 Rodentolepis nana | reverse complement strand
GCCGAGTGATAGAATTTTTTGCCGTAAGAAAATACGTTGTGCAGGGTGCACCAGGTGGAGGTAAGTCTATCGCGCACCCCAAAGTGGTTAATATAAATTTGGGCTCTCACTCACGTCTTTTCGTCTATGCGAATTCGGTGTTCGTTTCAATACATTGAAGTAGACGGCTAGCGTGATTACGTTTTACGATGCCTGATATTCATCCCTTAGGGTAGAAACGCCAAGTGTACAAGAAGTTAGAGATCACATTTGGAGTTCAGTTGTATGAAGTCATGCAATTGCTTGGCATGAAAGTCACTATAGACGGTGGTGATATTGATGCCAAGAGGACAATAACTTCAAAACTTCCCTTCTTTAGGTTTCTGCCTACCATATTGATTAGGCATTCATTGTATCAGAGGAAAGGACTCGTTACTGTTAGCAAGTTTTCGATGATTGTTTAAGTGGCGAGTGACTAGTTATTTTGAATAACCAAATAATTGGAATCGGTTGTTTTGAATAATTTTGTCCTGTTTCTATTTGTGAGCAAAGCATTTATTTTGCCAGGCCTGAGTGCATAGTGCGAAGATTTGATTCTTTTACATTATATAAGTGGGTGCGTCACTTTCTGCCGAATTAAATCCTATTATTAGTCATTGGGATTGCCGGTTAACCAACCGACCTATCATATTTTTCCATGAATTCTTGCATGTGTGTGTGCTTGTGTGATAAGTGTCTTGTGACCATAATCTCAANTGACCACTTGGGGCAATCAAACACATTGGCCCGCTGACTACTTCAAGTATACAACAACTTTCACCAAATGGTTAATCTAACGTAGTCGGCTACTAGATCACTTTGTACACGTTGAATTGATTTATGTTTTGATTTTGATACTTCTTCATTAACATTAATGGTTTCACCTCACGGTTTTTACGAGATTAAGTTCAATCAATATTAGCTAACATTTTTCTATGGAGTATGTTATTTCAATTCATATGTTTATGCTTAGTTTCGAGAGTGCATTTAACCAATTTCGGAATATGCACATGGTTAATGACCTTATGTTAGCAAATAATTCAATGATAATTTGTTTTTTGGTTCTAAATGCACTCAATGGTGGTGAAGACAACTCATCAACGTTTATTTCAAATGATTTTATTTACTTGCAATCGAAGGTAGCTCTAGTATTCGCAGGAGTGATGGCCTTTATCACAATCATCATTACCTGTCACCAGGCGTTTCCTTTTTCGTTTCCAATTCTACCTGCTTTCAGATATACCTTCATTTTGTTGATTGTTCTAATTCACTTCCTCGTTCTTTTAGATGCTCTTCAGTCCTGATTCAGTCAGACCAGTGCATCTCATTCATCAGGTTTCCTCTATATATACTTGGATACTATACGCGATTGTTATGAAGATGAGTGTTTTGTCACTCAGTTGGAAGTGCACATTTGTTGTGCAAAAGAAGAGACTTCAGTTGTGCCTCTTTTCTTTCTAATGTCTGCAAAATTTGTTGATTACTTCCTAGATGAATCTTTGGAGTTAGCATTCTTCCGGTCGCCTCCTTCCACTTGTTAGAAATATTGACGACGTCTTAGAGAATTGCTTTGGGTTAGCTAATCTTAACTAAACTGTGTCCTTTTGTTCAATCTTGGCAGCTTCCCATGCTCTCTTGTTGATTGGCTAGTGTTTAGTCCTGGCGAGACGGCATGTCAATTGGCCAATCGGATGGTACGCACATTTTACAATGTGAAAATTTGCTCATGAAAGTAGCTTAATTCGTTCCATTAAAATTCTTCACGGCGTTGTATTTATTACCAATATAAGATCAAATATATACTTCTTCTTATCACTCACATTTACCCAAAGTATGAATATAATGGAGTGTTATTTGAAGTGTTTGCAACGAGAAATAATTTGACTTAAACCCAATGACTTGTTTACTAAACGAAATACTCATACCGTTCTCTATATTTTAATAATTAGATTACCAAGGTAACATGAATATTTAAAGGTTTACTTTATTAGGGTGAAACGGAGTGTTTAGTATTGGCAAGACGACATATCAATTGACCAACCATATGGTGCACGTACTTCACGTTGCGGAAAATTTGCTCTTGAAAGCGAATCGGGTCAATCTTCTCAAAATACATGTACTTTGTGTCTCCTCTTTTTGTTTCTAAGCGTTCGTGATCTGCAGTTTTTTGAGCCTATGCTATGGGTATTTTGGCGGAGAAGGCTGTATAATGGCTGAAATTCGAGATAACGTGATTGTGTGAGTGTTGTTTAATTCTCAAGTGTTAGTGGTATCATTTGGATGGCTTAAAAGTTACTATATCTGCTTTTATTAAATGAACAATAGTTTATTGTTACTCAGGCAAGCGGATGCATAGCTGAAGGTTGGAAGAAATAGTTTGTGGAATTCGGATGTAGACTTTGTCCTTTGATTTATGGTTGCTTTCGTCTTCGATAAGCAGTTGGAGTTAATATTTACTTTTGCCTCCTACTCATTCTTGTATTCCATGAGATATAAGGTGTCTGGAAATATCACTCGAAATCTTCTGGTTGACTGCTGTGTTTGGGGAACTGTGATCGTGTTAATCTTGCATGGGGGTTGCTTTTTCCATGAACATATGAATCCACTTAGCCTATTCACAGTTAAATATTATCTCGAGTTCTCTTTAATAGACAATATTTCACAATCAAGGAGGTGGAGTCAATACTGGTACGTGTTTCGGCCATTGGTGCTCCTGGAAAATTTATCCTACTTTTCTCTAACAATTCTTCTAAATGTAGTGGCACATTGTGCGAAAAGCATTCAATAGTAGCTTCAGGTTAATTGATTTCCAATGGAAATCTGTTATTCTGGACCCTCGTGTATTTTGACTTTATGGGAATGTGCCTCTTAAATTGGCCATGTTCGATAGAGCATTTTGTGCGTTGTTGTTGTGCTTGCTTTCTTTATAACAACAATAATGGGTATATGTTCAAAGCTCAAACGATGGTTGTGTATCAATGTGAAATGTCTAATCTATTATCAAGCACACTGCAGCAGAAATTAGAAATTTCATGATTTTCGCTCATTGTTTCGAATTTTCTTTATTTTTCGCCTAAATAGCAATAAAATAGGCCTTAAGACATTGTTCTTTTTAGATATTTCCTTCTTGGTTTTGAAAGATTGTTTCTGTATATCGAAAGACGGAAAATTTTCCAACCCTATTGCAATCTTTTGAGAACTATCTTCATTCCTCTTCGATTTCTTCTCCTAAATGGATATGAGCTTACGGAGACTAGAATTTCGTTATCACCTAACTCCAATTGAAACACATGCTCTGCAAACATGATTAAATCCAGTCGGGTAGTTTCCTCAGCCTTGCCTCAGTTACTCTTCATTTTAACTTTCCAGGGGTGCGCGATAGACTTACCTCCTCGTGGTGCACCCTGGACAACGTATTTTCTTACGGCAAAAAAGTCTATCACTCGGCATTCGTTTTTGACTTCGATTAAATAAATAAATAAATAACTTTCCATAGTTGAAGGTCAAAACTTTAGAAATAAATAGATGATGATTTGAGAATTTGGACTTGTTTTGTGTCGGTGGCACAGTTTTTACTCATTTATATCAAATGTCAGGCTTTATGATAGTCATTAATAGCCATTTAATTGATTTCGGGCTTCACAGAGGTGAGGAACATCAAAGTCACAAAGAGTTGATAGGTGGAAGGGGTGAGTGATTCACAGATGTAAAAGGGTCGGACACAAATGTTGAGAAAAAGGTAAGGCGAGTACTTTGGGAGTGGTGGAAAATGACAGACAGTCGGTTTATGGTGGTTTGAAATAAGATGAAGTCAACTGCCGGTTTCTAGAATATTTTGTCGTGTGAATATGCATTGCACAGAGAGCATCAGGTGGAGGTAAGTCTGTCGTGCACCCCAAAAGTCAAAGTGCGTAACTGCCAATAGACTCCCAAAGGTTGGCGTCTTTTCTCGATCACAGTGTATCATATTGCGCCAATTGTAACTTATTGGCTAAGTGTTGGTTCGAAGCTTAACGTTAGAGAGACTTTAATCAAGATTCAGTCATAGTGTCTCAAAAGTATCCTGTCATGTGGCAGTAAATTGGCAGTCTAAAAGTATAAAAGGATTGGGTCCAGAATTGAGTGCTTTACTTTGTGCAACATCTAACAAACTGATATCAGGATGGTGTTGGCCACTGCTTATCACTTCTCGTCAACATCAATGTCTTAACTATTTCCACTAAGTCGCAAGTTTTGTTATTTGTAGGAAAATCCGAACAGTTATTTACCATCCTCCCATTGCTCAGACTCCACAAGCTTTCAGACCAGTGCTTTGGCTTTGAGTATTCGTTTCACGAGGTGAAGATAGTTAACTGATTAAATCATTATAAATATATATATATATATATATAACAGAAAAGCCTGTGAATAAGGTTTTTCCCAAGAAGTCACACCTTAGAATGAAAGTTCCGCTTATGAATCTCTCAAGTACCCAGAAGGCGCTAAGATTAAAGTGGAACAGATTGCAACCACTATTTATTCGAAAAGCAAATTCACATACGCTGTCTCTCCCACCCCCCCCCCCCCCCCCCCCCCCCCCCCCCGCCCCACCCCCAATCCCTTTGGTAGAGCGAATTTCGATTGGTTGCCTTTGTTGATCAGATGACCTGATGGCACTGCTGACCGTGTCACTTTCGTAATCTGGGTTGGTGATTGCTGTCATAGTACAGTGTATGCAAGAAATAGCCCCTCATCTTGACGATCAAATGAAGTGATTCGTCCTGAGTAATTGCAATACCTCTACGTGAGTAAACGATGCAGAACACGAAGTTCATGATGAACTCTTTCAACACTTCCTGTGAACTATTGAATGTTGTAACTTTCGTATTTGTGGTGTTCTGAATTGACTAATTTTGAACAAAAATATACTAATTCATCTTTCTATATTCGGGAGAACCTGTAATCCTGCTACATCATTATTCCCAAGTGGGGTGCTCGATAGACTTACGACCACGTAGTGCACCCTGGACAACGTATATTCATACGGCAAAAAGTCTATTGCACGGCATTTGACTTCAATTTATTATGATAAGCTTGAAACGAAGGCGAATAACAGCTTCTACAGATCCTTCAATGGAATGCTTGAGAGATATCTCAGGACAAAAAGATCTAAAACCGGAAAATCCTACATACCTATGATAAAGACATATCCACAACCATGCGAGCAAACCTTACGGACGACAAGCTCAAATACTACCAATTCCCAGGTTACTTCTTATACCCTCTACCTAAATACCGGCAAGTTGCAAGTAGAAGTCAGACTGGAGTAAAAGAAGGCCTCACATCACATTACGACCTAATCAAGAGTATGGGCTCGACACAAGACATGTGCCAAATAATCAGATTAAATGTTTGGAAATGTCAAAACCACTTCAAGTATACAAAGTCTATAATCCACCCCAGAATAGTCCCAACTTAACCCTTAACACCACTTACAAGATGTTTATTCAGCCAATAATGTTGTTTTGCTGTGAGCCACTCATTACAGCCACAGAGGTGACTCTAAAATCACTCGAGAAGGCACACAACCAAGCAATACGACTAATTACTGGAGGGATAAAATCAACACCCATTGATGCAATGCTTCTAGTTACTGGGAGCATTATATTATGTTCCCTTATGAAAGAAAAGGCCTTGATCCTGTATGAGAAGCTACTGCGCATTCCCATGGACAAGTTCTTCAGCACCTATGAGAATAGACCAAGACATCTGAAAACGCAATCTGGTCTAATGCAGAAAGCCATAGAACTGAAGAAAGAATTACAAATTGATGACAAACCAAAAAGCCTCTCTCTCCCCATGAACCCATTGGCAGACACTGATGTAGTGTGTGGCACCCAACTGCTCGACTTCTTCAGGAAATCAAACACCCCTCCAGAGCAAACGCGCTCACTGGCCCTTGAGACAATCAATGTCAACTATCCTGCAGATCAATGGCTCCAAGTCTTCACTGATGGGTCATACATAGAAAGCCAAGCAGACGTTGGTGCAGGTGTCTATTTAGAACTCTTCTCTCCCTATGCAGCAGCGGGACACAATAGATCAGCTTTCGAAGGAGAAATAGAGACCATTAGGATAGCACTATGCCAATTATGTTGCCTGGATACGAAATTCACCAAAGCGGTGATACTTTCGGACTCACAGTCAGCAATAGACTCTATTGGAAACAGAGAGACACCCAAAAGAGGTGAGATAAAGGAATGTAGAAAACTCTATCAGATGCTGAGAGAGACAAACAGAACAGTGGTCCTACAGTGGATTCCTGGTCACTGTGGCATTAATGACAATGAGTTAGCTGGCACACTTGATTAGAAGGGGACAACGATTTTGCAATGCATGGACAGGCCGATGTCTTTCCACACAATGAAGGCCTTAATCAGGCGAGAATTCCAGACCCCAAGGTGCAACGAACTTAAAGCTCAAACAAAGGAGAAACAGTGGACAGTGGTCAAGTGTCGAAGCCGTTGCTGAGTTTCGACTACGTATCGGACACGATTGCTTGGCAAAACACCTTCACAGATTGGGAGTATACACTCAAACCACATGCCCTCTATGTAATCTACGTGAGAAATGGAGAAGACCCACCTGATTCGGTGTCCAGCCCTACAGACAACGATGGTAACGCAGAGATACTGGGAAGCAAGAAGACAGCTAATGAACTGCTGTTCATCAATCGTTATATTATCAAGTTTAAGGGCTAAAGATTAATATCATAAAGCCTGCCTTTTGAAAATATATATATATATATAAACGCGAATTGTGGATTGCTCACAAAATGTAAGTATGCATAATATTCTGGATGAAATGGTGCACCATTTGATTAAATGATAAACTTACGTCAATGCTATCGAAACAAATCGCCAAGAATACGGAATTTCACCATTGCTCTCCTCGACCGTTACTGGGCAGTTCTAATGCCAATCAAGTCAATAGGTATCCTCTGACTATTCCTGCTTCGTCTTTCCATTTGGCTATGAAAGCTAATCTACTTTCATTTCGTTTTAGATAATGACCCAAGAACAACATTTCCCCATCTTATTTGCACACAATCTTCACAAATGCTCTCCTCTTTCAATGTTTACTTCAAACTAATATTCTTCGTTTACTTAAGGCGACGAAAATAAATTTGTTTTTGGAGAAAATAAAATTTACCAGGGTGAATGTTGATCGACTCATGCTCCTTTCGTCCAATCACGTAACGTCAAGACTGTAAAATGAACTCAACTGAGTGAATGATATCAAATGCAACCGATTCACCCATTTTTACATTAGCCAAATGCCAAAAGTGAATGAGGAGTTAATATTACAGTTTATTGAAACGACGAGAACTCACTCTACATGCAGGGGAGCAGATCCCATCATGTGGACAATTATTCTGAGACCGAAGACGCTCACGATACATTCGCGCCGTCTGGTATGCTCTCAACAGTAAATAAAGATAATGTCGATTAGGTGTACGTGCAGCCAATGATGATATACGATTACGCTCATAGTCACTGGATGCAGAAGAAAGTAAACTATCGTAGAGTCTATCAACGTAGTCGTCAACGTCGTGGCCACTGTTGACGTCTCTGTCCACATCACCACTATGAGAACTATTGCCTTGATTCAACCTCCATAGTTCTAGCTTTTCCTAAAATGTTATGTAATTTAAAGTGAGCATCTCAACAAACCTCTTCCACAACTGCACCACCAATTTCGTGTAGTATATTGATTGAGTCAAATGGTGAACGGTCAATCGGACAGGTTCGTTTAATTTTAGACCACTCCTTGATGCAATCGTAGCAGAAGATGTGTTTACATCCACCTAGCATTCCGATTTGGGCTTTTATTTCCTCCAGACAAATGGGGCACTGATTAGTAGCTGACATTATTCTGAACTATAGGTCAACTATGGTGCCAGGTTTCATTGCACTTAAACAATCGAAATCGTGACACAATTACGAATTTGCATTCGAGCATTACTTTTGCACAACTAATTATCATTCATGCAGTTATCATATTTAATTATTTCTCTTTATTTTCTATCACCATTCTTTTTGTTAATGCTATATTATTTTCTTATCATGTCAATTTTTGCAATTCAGGACCAGTTAATAGCAAGCTTGAAAACATTAGCATTATGTTTCACTTTCACTACTCAGTTTGAACCCATGCTGAAACCTTTCTAAGATAATTATCTCACTATTGTGAATAAATAAATCAGCCAAATTTGTGCTATTTAGAGCTACCCATCCATTCATGTTTGTGAAGCCAGTTATTTTCTCCTTGCAAGAAATCAGCCAACTTGTCACACTAGCCTAAATAACTCATTTCAAATTCAGCTCATGCAGAGATTTCTCACCTGAAGTTGACATTTGATGTCTATTCATATTTGGACGGCACTACCAATTTCATAGCTTGTTTTGAGCAATTCTAATTCAAAAATTAATTTCTTATATTCTAAATCAAACGAATGTTTGCTACCTGAAGGAAGACGAACTCTCTATTGAGACACTTGGACATTATTAATCTTAACATTCATTTCCATGAGTGGAATATTCCGCTTCTATACATACTGGCAATTAATTTTCTCCATTAAGCTACGTGGCGGAGTTGAAATAGTTGCCAATATTAGATCAAATATTGTTTCCCCACTTCAAAATGCATCTAACACATATCACAATAAAATCTAACTTAGCACATGTGTTTGGGTTCAATTTTCTCCACAGAACAAATGCATCAATTTTTGTGTGACCTTCAATTCGACTAGCCGCAAAGAAATCGTGTGGTAAAACCATTAGAGATAGAGAAATAAACTAATGCAATGCAAATGTTACGTTGAAATATTAATAATTCAATTATAAATATGCAGTGAAGCAAAAGAAAACTCTTTGTTTGAATATGTGCATTACGATTCACACATATTTTACCACAATTTAGGAAGATAATAGNCAACCTAATTGCGTCATTAGAATATTTAAATGGAAACATACATATACGTATATTTATTGAATATCTACCAATACACATATATGTATAAATGTACATATGTTTATTCAAGTAATTATACTGGGCTAGGTCTTAGTGGTGTTTTGATTTGTTTGAACTGTTCTTCAATATCATATTGATATTCTCTCATAGTTGTTTGCCCTTTGTTTCTTCCTCACTGTTCTCTAATGGATTTCAGTGAAACATAATTTACACACCGAAATCACGATGGGGACTTTTTGATTTATAAGTCTCTCTCAACTGAGTGGTCATTCACTTTTCTGCAAGATTTTGGTGGTACCGTTGAACATGTCTCATACGACAATTACGCCTTCCCTTACGTGACTAATACCAATAGAGCTTATTCTGAGAGAGTACCATATGGTCATAAGGCCATTAAAATGTTGATATACTTATGAGTTCATTCCAATTTTTCGGGCTTCTTCGACATCTCAGCCATATGAGGAAGGACAAGGAAGTCTTCTCCAACTTTTTCGCAGAATGCAAATCCCTGTACAATATCTTTAAGATTGTAAAAATAAACGGAATAGAGTGGTATTCTAAGATGGCTCCTTCATCCTAAACTACTAATCTATTGACTCACAATCTATAGCTTTCAAATTGTTAGCTTAAAAGGTTAATTTAGAAAGATATTTGAAATAAAATACTAGTGGAAAATGCTTGATCTTATGCAATTTATTCCCAACGTCATGAACCAACATTACGTTGATTGCTTCATTCCACACACAACAGAATGAGCTACTGAATAGTATCATTAACAATTGGAAATTTTAGTTTCTATTGACTTATTCAGTGACTTATTCAAGGGTCATTTCGATTGCTTCAAATACAGACGTCTCGGAAATAAGCCTTTCAACTAACCCTGCCAAAAGCTCAGAAACACGATAGACGTGGCGATCGCCAGGTTAATAAGTGGTTGTAACGGTCGCGGAATAGAACTAGTGGCAAGATAGAAGAGAACCAGAGTATGAAAAGCCAGAAACACAGATATGTTGTAGATTATGGTTGTATTGAAGTATCCATTTGAAACATTAAATTAAAAAATAAGAAACGAAATTCGATTTTCATTCATCAAGTGGTAAATAAGGCAGGCTACATGCTTTGCCTCCAAATTCCATGCTTGTAAACACCGAGAACCTGCATTATTATGATTGCGATGGCCATCAGAGGTTTCACAAGACAGAATTGCAGAGTTGCCTAAAACACGACTTCAAATTAACATCGCCTACTCAATACACATAAGTAAAAGAAATTGCCCATAGTGAATTGCGAACCTGTTTGAAGAATCTGAGGAAGCGCATAGTGAAGACTTGGCCAGAAAAACAGAAGGTGCAGAAAAACCAAGAGCACCTAAACAAGGCAAACCAATTTATTCAGAAGACAATAAACATATTTATCTCTCCAACGGTGTAAACGCTGTTTCTCGGAGAGTGAAGAGTTATTGCTGTTAAGTCTGCCTAAAACCATCACTGTATTCATTCACGATGATATCCTGCTATACATGATTCTGTAGGAGAGAAGCCGGTGTTTTTCCTACGATGTCTTAAAGACCACTTGTGATGATTCTCATGTCATTGTTGAAGGTGACACTTTGTTACATAGCGTCATAACAAAATTTGACATTAGTGCTGCAACGCCATACAAGCAAACATTCCGTGGGAGATAGGTCAAAGTGTCATCGTTGGAAAATTCTCTCCTAACGATAATTGTAACACGTGGAAGGAGGCACAAATACGAAAGTAGCAACATTCAATAGTTCACAAGAAGTGTTGAAAGAGTTCTGACATTCCTAGGAAGTAAATTGACCAAACGCTGCTACGCCATATAAGCTGAAGTTCTGTGAGAGATGAGTCAAAGTGTCATCGGTGGAAAACCCTCTCGTAACAGGCATTCATGTATTAGCAGGACAATGAAATGTTGCACGGGCGCATAGCGGTGATTTTATGATGGCACCAATTCAAAGTCACTATTTTGAACACAAAGGCTCAACTGACAGTAAATTGCACATCTAAATCTAATCGCACACTTGAAGGAATGTGCTTTTTGCTTGATTCTGGCAAATGTGAAATATGAAAGACTGCATATCTTGAAAACCAATATCACCAATTGCAATTTTCACCTAATCATAAGCAAACAGAATGCTCTCGCAAAATCAACTTGAGAATAATTATAACTTCAGAAGGCAGGCTTTATGATGTTTATCATCAGCAACTCAGTTGACTTCAGCTTTCCCCATGGGTGGGGGGGGG
>UZAE01014914.1:0-11301 GCA_900617975.1 Rodentolepis nana | reverse complement strand
GGCCCGATAATCCCCACATGGTCTCCAGCCGCCGTTTGTTTTTGCGACCATGTGCAATGGGGAAGCCCATGGACTGTTGGAAGGTCGAACGATGCCTAGTGTAACCATACGTTCAAATTCCTCTTTAGCCGCACGTAGTTTGTCAGGATGCAGGCGGCGAGCTCTTGCAAAGACAGGTTGTCCTTTTGTGATAATATGGTGCTGGACACTATGCTTGGTCCCTGAAATCTCTGATTGCGAACGAAAGATGGAGGGAAATTCTGATAGAATGTTCGAGTAGCAGGTACCTACTGGGAAAAGCCCGTTCAAACCAACAGATCCTAAGGGTCGTTTCGAGCCGGTCACGCGCCTAGATGTAAGCTTGTCCAGTAGAGCGTTGTCGTCGAGATCGACTAATAACTGGAATCTCGAGAGGAAATCGGCACCAATAATGGGCTGTTGGACGTCCGCAATATAAAAGGTAAACGGGAACTCTCGAGGGAGGCCTAAGTCCAGATTAAGGAACTTTTGTCCAAAGACCTGTATTTGGGTATTATTAGCTGCTACGAGGGAGGTCCTGGTGGCTGGAGTATAGCGTTGTTTAGTAGAGCGCGGAATAACACTGACTTCGGAGCCTGTGTCCACCAAAAATGTAAGTTCGGAATTCTTTTCTGTAATGTATAGCAGGCGACTAGGGTATCTGCCAGGATCAGGCGTCGCCGTTACTGCCTGGCGTGTTCTTTTCCCGCCAGACTGCGTGGTTGGCGTTTGGGGTACTGACACCAAGGGGTACATTTTTTTGCGTTATCGCCGTAGGTGCGATGATAATAACAGACAGTCTCTTCCTTTTCTGATAGATGAAAATGGGCGTTGACGATTGGGTTGCGCTGAGAAATTTGAGACGATTGTCTTAAGTTCTTGTAACTGATCTGTAAGGTTGTCTAATCGTTGCGACATACTGTCCGGTGGGGGTGAAGTCCTTACAGTGTGGACCCTAGGTCTACTACTCGGCCACTTCAGCCAATTGGTCTAGGTCGTCTTGAAAGGGGTTAGCCAATAGTTGGGTGACTAGGTGTTCCGGGAGTCTATCCAACCACAGTTCTCTTAGCAGTCTTGTGGACACACCCTCGGGACCGACCGTAGAACGCATATAACGAAGAAGTTGAGATGGTGTTCTGTCACCAAGTTCGGAGTCTGTAAAGAAATTTTCTATACGTTTTTCTGCAGAAGCAGATAGGTATCTGATGATAGCCTGCTTGAGCAGATCATATGAATTGTTGTCGGGCGTTCTGGTAACTAGATCCTGAAATGATTGTAGGATATCACTCGGTAGTGCTACTGTTAGGTGAACGAACCAGTTGGTACGTTTTGAGATACCACTAATCCTGAGGGTATTTTCGAACTGAATAAACCAGGTTTCTGCACAGCTGGGATTNGCTGGGATTAAAGGTCGGCCAGTTCGGGATGGTAGTAGATTGGTTGTTTTCTGTCTCTTTGGGCATAATGTTGTAAATAGGAAAGATCGATGAGAGAGTTGGATAGAGGTTGACAGTCCGGGTACGATTGAGCGGACAAATAAACTCGTATCACCAAAATGAGGTTGTACTACTGCTGAGCGGATGTAGTCAGGCTTGTATCACGTCAGGGTCACCAATTTGTAGCGGATCGCTACTCTAATAAAGCCTGACCGACTCAGAAATCTCTATGGCAGATTCTCCAACATCTAGCTAGACTCCCAGAACAAGCTAAGCTATAGCCCAGCTATAAGGGGAGCAGACGTGTAGCACGGAATACGTTTATTCGGTACGTATATTGATAGCGAAGTGTTGAGTTTGGCAAAGCGGTTAGTTATCAGATAAGTCTAGCATGATTCGCATGAATATTAATAGCTAAATATTTGTGAGTAAAGTTCTATAGCAGGATTTCTATTTGAACGTTGATGAAGAGTCCCACAATCTTCTGCTTAAGTAGCTTTCTATCATATGTGCAAAAGGTGCAGAATGCGAATCAAATAACGTCGTGAATGTGTTTAGGTTTCGCAAGTAACCTGGTTCGTATTTATAAACACCGAAACGAATGTCTGGGTTACCATTTACGAAACGGTGATCACGTCGAATAAAAAACCCAAAACGCAAACTTTTTCTAACTACGCGCCGGATTTTCGGCTCCAGATCCACTGTCTGTATCAATAGTAAATTGTTTAAGAATGTTAATAAACATTATGTTAAATTGCAAAATATGAAAATGCAACTAGATTTCAGCAAATAGGCTGATTCAAGTGATATTTATAGCAGTGAATCTGGGCGGAGCCAAGTTTAAAATTTTACGCTTTTAAAAAAAAATAAAAAGGTCGAATTTTCGATTAAATTGTCAAAGCGTTTATTTAAAAAGCAACAAACTGTATCACAAGCATACGATTCCTGCTAAGCTAAACATTTTTACCTTTCTCATCGTTGTTATAACACGGCTCAAACCTTATGAATATCCTAATAAAATTAATTAAAGTGGCAAGATCCACTACCATGATTAAATTCCTGGCCAATAAGGCCCTTACTACCAACCAGAGCCGAATCATTAAATTTAAACCCGAACTCAAAATCAAATGAAATGTTACTCTTTTATAGCTTTTATTGTTAATTAATTTTAAAGTGTTGTGTGCGCTAATAATGGTCACCAGATTTTATACTATGGACTCCGTAAAATATGTAGCTCATTTTTTAATGTTCTCAATAGAGTAATCCATATTAGAAAAGTACTATAGTAATTAGGATGAAGTATTCAATAATAAATCCATAAAATAGTTAGCCTCAGTAGTGCTATTCCAATCAGCTGTTTATGATTATAAACACATGGGTAGGAGATGCATGTATTACTATCTCCATATATCTTCACCGATTCCAAACAGGACAGAGGAATTTTGTTACAGGTTTGATGAAAATACTGGGAAAACGCTAACCCACTAAATGTGCCGCGAAACGCTCGTTGCATTTGGAACGTGACTGTTCATATTGGAATTTGATCAAATCACGTAATAAATAGGCCTAAGAGTAATCATTTATTGGATAATATCATGAAAAAATAATTCTTCCTATCAAAAATTTCCAAAAACAAACAGGTCAGTGATTCAAAGTTGGGTTCTTTGAAACGCTCTGGTTGGTCCATCACAAAACAACTGAAAAGTGTTTCATTACTAATTTTACTCTAGTTTTTAGAGAGACTGGAGAAAAAAATTTTGTTCAAAATTTATAGTTCATCAGAATATTGTACCCCTTTAACCAATCTTATGGTAATTTAACCGATGCAGAGGAAAATTTATCTATCATGTTATGAAGCGATAAAACGAAATTTTTCGTTAAGTCATACCAAGAGTTTGATACTCTTTAAGATCGTTCCAATACCATATTCAGCCAAACTGTAACAAGAAAAAGAACGTAATTATGTAAATTTAATTACTGGTTGGGTTTTTCATAATGTTGTGCCTGAAAAGTTATCATTTCGGAAAAATTCAAAGATTAAAGAGAAAAACGCTCATACTAATTTTCCAAAGCACATCAATGCAACATTGAGTAAGCGATATTCAATAAGGCAATGATTTCCTATATTTAATTAAGGAGTAATATCAATACCAGTTCAAATAAGGTATTCCTGTGTTTGGAAAAAATTAAGCTCAATCACTAAGGATATGACAACTTCATATATATATATATATATATATATATATATACGAATTTTACAAGTCTATAGTTTTGGTATTTATATAATACACTAAATGCATATGCCTTCAAAGAGTAAACACTATTATCGTTTGTAATTAATAATAAACTTGTTTAAATTATTTCAGAACTGTGTCGATAAATATAGGAAATACGGCACCATAAATCACAAAAAAGTTTGTACGGATTCATGTAATGGCCATTAATTTAAGTAATAAAGTGAAATTATAATGTTCAACTAGTATTTTGTTGATTCAAGTATTCATATTAAAGTGGTTATTTATGAATATTGTTTGTTAAATAAAGAAAGAAAAGATGATTGCATTTAATCATGAAATTAATATTTAAAATATTAATGGCTTCTAAATAACTCGCGCGCAATTCGAAAAGTTGGTCAGGTGTTAAATATTGGCGAATATGGCCAAGTAATCTTCAACGCTATGGATAACATTGGGTAATAATAGTGGGTTGGTTTAGGTGTTTGCAAAAAAACAAGTATTGTCTGCAGTTTTCCACACTGATTTTTCTTTTGATTTGTCGCTTTTTTGCTCTCATTTCTTATTAAATGTTTTAAATTGATTACCAACTTTCAACAATAATTATTTATTTATAAATATAAATGTTTGCTTTGTTCTTCTAGAAATCCTAATTTGAATGGAATTTGTGTTGACTGATCAATTTCGATGAGCACTAACAAATCCCATCAACCGATGTCCCAGGCACCAACTTTCTCACCGTTGGTTTTAGTCGGTGGAGATAGTGAGGAAAGCGATGAAACCTCAGCGCCCTTTTCCCCTCCCGCAGCAAATGTGGTCTCCAAGTCCGTGACAATCTCACCACTAAATCCTGTGACTCACTTTACTAACCCTAAATTCAGTGAGGATGGTGATTATGACGTTCAGGTTGATGATGACGATGCTTTTTATTACCCTGAATTATCCACCACTGATGATCCTCCTCCACCAATCTCCCCATCGGCTATTGGAAAAAGCGGGACTGCGGCCATTTACTCATCTCGACATCGCCCGCCTCCGCCTCCTCCCAGTTCGCGTCATCAGAAACTCTATGGAGATAACCAGGAAGAGGATGAAGAAGAGGAGGCTATTTTAGAGGAATCAGAAGTTCCACTTGATGCTTCGGGTCTTTATCGTCGGCTTACAGATGAGGATATTCTTGTGCCTGTTTATAACCGCAGCAAAAATGATTCCTCCAGCAACCATGAACGATCTCCTTCCCTCTCTTCTGCCCTTTCTCGTGTTGCGAATGAAGAGTTAGCGCTGAAGGGGGAGGACGACGACCCCGTGAATAATGCCCTATCAAGACTCATGGGAGCATCAATGGCGGCCGCCCAAGTACAAGCTGCAGCAGTTCAAGCGGCGGCAGCTGCGGGTCTGGATCACTATGATGCAGCTATTCGTCTGCCTAGTCTAGCTGTGAGCCAATCGCTTTCCACGGCTGAAAGGTCCACCGATTCCGTGCCCCTCAAAAAGCTCTCCGTTGACCTCATAAAGACTTATAAACAGATCAATGAGGTAAGTGATGAATGAGTGAACAATTTGATATGGACCTGTGTACAACCATGATTAATAGTTATGATTTAGCGTATGTTTGTCAGCATTAAAATAGTCCAAGCTATATATCGATTTCCCTTTATAAAAAGGTAATATTCTTAGAAAGCGTCTCTAACCCTGCTTATTTTATGCATATTTTAGCCTGGGTACTTGTTTGAATATATACGCACATCGTTATATTTTTCATTTTCTGTACATTTAGGTCTACTACCACAAGAAGCGAAGGTCAAAGGAGAACAGACAACAACAACAGCAACAGAGCCATCAATCACAGCGCAATTCGAGATACTTGGTTGAGACAGCGGACGGCGGAGTGGAAGAAGTTATTCGCTCTCAGCATCTACCCCAGTCGTCGGCCAATGAAACAGATCTACTTTACACCAATGCTGCTATCAATACCTCAGCTGCAGGTGGAGCTGGAGCTTTAATGCCTACGGCCTACTATCAGCTAAATAATAATACAATCTATAATCATAATCATCAAACTCCCTTGACTGCAGATCATGTAGTTCAAATGCAAGCTCTCACCTCTAAACTTGGGGAAATGAGTAAGTCCCTCTTTCGCGTTAATCATCATTCTCCATTTATCTGACTGAATGCCTCAAGATATGTTGTTGTATTTGAACTCCGAAAGTGAAGGGCGAATGTGGGATTTATTACACAAGTATTGTGTGCAATAGGCCTTTAATACAAAAGTTTGTTTAATATGCTTTAAACAGCTTTTGATGTTTAACACATTTTCATATGTTCGAGAATGAACCGATTTACTCGTTATTTTGAGCCACTTCAATTTATTCAAGTTAAGCTAAAGCTACCGCCACCTTCGGCCTTTTAAGTGTCTCCATGCGATAATTAGCAAAATGCGAGTGAAGTTCAGAATTGTACATTGTCATTAACTACATTGTTTCCAGCATGATTATTTTTTCTCAAGTTCTCATAATGCCAATTATTTCCTTATTGACGACTGCACACTAACATGTTATTGACTTAGTAAATTAAGCAGTTCTAATGCATTACTTTGGACTGTTGCAACAATACTAAATAGTTAAATACTTAATAAATAGTCGTTGAAAGTTTCATGCTTATACTTTTCTGATTTATTTCAGGCATTTATAACGAGGGTACCAGCGGGGATGATATTGGGGGACTGAGTAATTTCGTAGGTGGTTTTGCACCATCTTCCAGCCTTCCTCAACAGCAACAACATCCTCGTCCGCGAACCAGTCGCTTGATGCAGCAGCATCTGCCTCCCAACTTCCTCACCAACACCGCTACCTCGCATCCAAGTGACTTCTACAATCCCCACCATCATCACCAACCGCAACATTTACTTAATCCTCAACAGCAGGCTGCGGTAGCTAACTACTACCAGAACCAGTCGGCTTTCATTGAAGCCGCGGCTTTCGCTGCAGCTACTGCGGGTAGTTCTATGCAGCAGCAGCAGCAGAAATCTCAACATCAGAGCCATCCTTATGCTAGTGGAAATACTTATGCTAATGCCGTCGACTCGGATGTACTGCAAAATCCTCCTATATATGCCTGTAAGTTTTCATCTATTTTTGCTATTCATATCCACCCCTCTTAATGACATTGCAACAAGTTCAATATCTTAACTAGAACCTATCCATTATTTACCCTAGCCTATTGAAAGGTTAGTGCTGCTACTTAGTCGCATTATTAGGTGTACTTTAGGTACACTCCTTTGGAATATCCTAGAATCCCTTTCTATAGTGTAAGTACTTGTGATTTACGCGCTATTAAATTAAAACTAATCACTTCTCTGCCTTCTGTGTTGCTTTCTTATTTGTAGTTCACTTTGAGCGGTTGCCACTTACTGAGCTCTCCGCCACATTAAACTCTACCTGTCCCAACTATTATTCAATATTACGCTCTTGTTTGCCGCTTACTGTTATGTGAAATAATTAATCTTATGTAGGCTAGGGAGATTGAAGTTTGCAAATGCGAAGTAATCGTCCTTAGCATTCTTTAGATGGATGGACATTCAATTTGAACTAAATTTAACAAAATGCTTTTATTCAATGACAAATAGAGTGGTCTAATCGTTTATTTTTCCCGGTTAATATTTCGATTTCACCTTTGCCTTGAATTTATTGGTAATCGAATTGCCTAGTTCGAAATATTGCCTGTGGGGAACGGTTTGTCTGCCTTTCATTTCATTAGCATGAGGTATAGTGACACTTTTTTATGGACGTTGATGGAATCAATGTTGCTACTTTGGCATTAATGCATCAAACTTTTCATTGTCGTGTGTACACTTTAGTGCAATTATTCCTCTTTTTGAATCTCTTAGTTTACCAGGCATCAAATACTCTCATTCCTATCTGAGCGTTCTGCTTAAGATTTTAAAGCAAGTAGGTGCCTGTTTGTTCATTTTGCTTGACAAAAAACGACTATTCTAGAACTGCAAAATGGTGTTTCGTTTTTCCTTCTCTTCTGAGTTACTCCCGTCTGTTCGGCAAATACTAAGTTAGGTTTTCTTCCACAACTGGTCAAGTGTCATTTTAAAGACCATTTATTTGCATTTCGCTGATTCGCCTGAATTTTTCAGCGTATTTTGATCTTTTCAATTCGAGCTTTCACAAACACCAATGGATTGCCTACTAATATTCATCTTTAAATCAGAGATTGGAATTTATTCCATGGATCACCAAAATCCCGCTTATCAACTGGAGTGTACTTTTTACTACTGATGCTGATAGAAATATTTGCAAAAAATAAATCTGCTTCGTTCAAGGTCAATTCTTTAATGCACACACCTGCTTCGGAAAAACTTAAGGTGCTCTTAGGTGCACAGTATATATTCCTGCCCACTATTGTATTAAGTTGGTTTGTTTAACTAGGGTACAAGTGAAAACGTCGTACAACTGCATAGGCGGGCAAATATTCACTGGGGTGGGATGTGGTTGGTTGGAGGAAAGGATCAATACTTTCATGGTGAGAATGTCACATGTTCTTTTTTTAACTACTTCTCGGCTAGTTTCCCATTGGAGATTCGACGGAGATGTTAGTATTGGAATGCCATTTTTAACGACCGTTTAGTAGAGCAGATATTCTACAACTTGAATTAATACAAATACTTCTTCTTAGCCGAAACCCATGTTCGTGTTTAGTACTAAGAATATGGGCGTGATGAGGTTCACTAGTGGTTAAATTACTCCTCTTCCTATGAGATAGCACTTATGTGGCTTGGTGGGTAATTTCCTACTCTTTCATCAACTCTATGGGATTGTTTTATAACCAAAGAACTGGCCTCAGTGCTAGCCTTAACTCCAACTTTGTAATATAGTCGTTGTTAGATGGTCAATTATAATACTGCCATATATGCAAACCACCATGATAATAGGACTGCCCTTAAGCACCTTGTATCGGTCATACTTCTATCACCTTGTAGTAGATTAGAGCTGCAGATTATAGCTAGGCTATGTTTGGTTGGGTGCAGTCTAAAACCTTAATATGATTGATATAATCCCATCACAGCATACGTATTGCACGGACGCGCCTTGACCTGATCCTTCTATGTCAAGGCATGAATCACTCAACAGTTATGCTATCCTTTAGCCAGTATATGTGCCTCTTGCTAGTGTCGTGTGTTTGTGTGTGTGTGTGTGTGTATGTGCGTGTGTGCGTGTGTGTACCTATAAATCACGGATTGCATTCGTAGCTTCTGCATTCCACAGGCGTACCAGCATGTTTCTGTTGGTTTCCACATATCTCGAGCTGCTGCACAACTGTTTGTCAAAAGCAATCAAGTTTTTTTGTTTAAATTATCGCTACTGAACGATCCGTAGTTGATTCCCCTATCTTCAATGTTAATCCCAGTCGACAATTTCTGTTCTTAACACACTTATCTCACTTATTTAGCAACTGGGTATAGAATCATTATACTCACGAGAAATTATTGATTTCGTTCAAGTCACTCTTTCATATCTTGGAAATACGTCTTTTTTCGCTCACTAAAATATGTTTGCCGATTTTGATAACTGCGATATTCTTCACATTTAATTGGTTTTTAAGGTGCTTTATCATATATTTTCACTTGACGCATTTATAAAATTCGTATATGCGCAAAAGCTTATCTCGAGTTTTGAGAGTGCGTTTGACTAAAATTAAAATAATTATCACGTTATCGTAAAGTGCTTATGTTGGTGAAAGACTTACCCCTTTCCATTTTAATAAAAGTGCGAGTTGGTCTCGTGGCATCCCATCGATCAGTACTCGAGACCTATTATACCATTGAAATTTTGTATTGCTTTTGCTTTCATTTTAACCAATTTCCTCACTTTCGTTATCCATGTGTATTCATCCCCAAGGGGTGAAAAGATTTTCTCCTTCTAGCCAAAGTGCTAACTTGATTGAGTGATAGGGAACCCGCTGTAACATCTCTGACAAGAATGACGACAAATGTCAGTGAAAGTAATTGAGGATGTTGAAGAATCCGATAACTTCATTCTTTATTTACAAAAAATGCCAAGATGAGATAGGAAGAATGCTAATGAATGGTCATTATTATTATGTAAAGGCGTTTCTTTTTCTGTGTACTCGGCTGAGTAAAGTACTCTACTTGCTGTTGTTTCGTGTTATTTTTTGCTTATTTAGTGGGAGAAGCGTGATGGCGGTGCATTGTACTTATTTTTCGCGTAGATTTAAGTGGTGTAGATGTCGTTCCTCTAGTTTTAATGACGTGAAACGTGAGAAGCAGGGAAGTGCAAGAGAAAAGCTGCTCAATCGGCTACTGAATGAATCAATGTCGTCGTGGCTTCTTCTTTAAGGCTCCCAGGTGGTGGTAATCAAGCGGCGAATTATTCCCACTTCCGTTGGACTTTCTTTCACAGTGGGAACTAGTGTGTATATTTTATTATTTTGGACCTAATGATTTATTAAAGTAGATTTAGTCCTTCAATTTTTGCCTGCCTACTTAGCCCCCTCCCCCACACACCCAGTGGAAGTAATTTGTTTGTCTCACTCTGATTACGCCTTTCGAATTCTATCAACCACCCGAAAACCACAATTTTTCGGTAATAAATAAGCCCATGCCAAATACGCGATATGATCTCTTTGTAGTTCTAGCCAATATTATCCTTGTTTAATATAAAAGCTGACTGGGGGAGTACACAATAGCCGCATAAGCCTCATCGATTAGTTCGTACACGAACGCACACGAACACGTGACCCAAGTCGCGCGCATGCAATGGGAGTGGGTATTTGTGAACCTGCGCGATTTAGCCTTTCAAATTCACTTCTTCAAAGTTCCATCAAAGATGAAGACATTGAGATGGGGATGTTTATTCTGTGTGTCTGTGTGAAGCAATCCGCGAGATGAAATTTAGGCCTCTCATATGAGAGAAAAGTCCGCGAATTTTCCACTGCCTTAGTCTACTTCTCTGATAACTCAGTAGATTAGCTGCACTTACGCACAGTTGGTGTATAAAGGACTGTTTAAGTCTTCATAGGCGAAATTATAATCAAATTAGAATGGATCCCACTTTTGGTGTTTAGATATTATGGTTGACTTCAGGCTTCACAGAGGGGAAGGAACATCAAAGTAAAAAAAGTCGAGAGGGAGGGGGGAACAGAAGAGTGTCTCAATGATGTAAAAGAGACAGACAAAGGTAGAAAAAAGGCGAGGTGAGTACTGTGGAAATGATCGAATATGCCAGTCAGGTCATTGTAGATTGGAGTCAACTGCCGGTTAATAGGCCTTTTTGCCGTATGAGTATACGTTGCCCAGGGTGCACTACATGGAGGTAAGTCTATCGCACACCCCTGGTCAATAAATGTAAAACCTCAAGAAATGAGAATGGCAGAAAATTTAATATTAATAAAGTCTTATTATGACTCAACAGCCTAACTAGACTTTCCAGAGGGTCCGAGTGGACGTGAGGTAACACAGTTCGACCCAAGAGAAATAGCATACTTTGATACTTTGGTGGACATGTGAGTTCGTTAATGAGAAGTACGAGAATTCAGCTGAAATTTGTTGTGTAAACGCATGACGATTCACGAATTGAAGAGTGTAT
>UZAE01014913.1:0-11305 GCA_900617975.1 Rodentolepis nana | reverse complement strand
TTGACTTCAGGCTTCACAGAAGGGAGGAGGAACATCAAAGCGAGAAAAAAAGTCGAGAGGGGGGTGAGCAGAAGAGTGTTTCAAGGACGAAGGTAGAAAAGGTAGAAAAAGGTAAGATGAGTACTGTGGAAGTAGTCGAATATGACATACAGTGGGGTCATGGTAGTTTGAAGTCAACTGCCAGTTAATAGACTTTTTTGCCGTATGAGTATACGTTGCCCAGGGTGCACCACGTGGAGGTAAGTCTATCGCACACCCCGGGTTTGAAATATTGGGCTCCGGCATCACGTCCACAGTTCCACACCAACTTCGATTCCACTTCATTCGATTCCTGTGGAAGGGAGTTTATCTGGATAGATTAGCTCTTTACTATCAATTTTGAAGTTGAGCTTTCGTGGAAAGACGGTGAGGGTCCAAAAAATATCTACGTCGAGTGGAAGCAAGGCCTTGGAATTCATTTCACCTACTTTTTAAAAATAATGTATTCACAAAAAATTCTTCGCATTCTACCGCAAATCCCATTCTATGCACTATTAATGAAATGTTGTCCAGAGGCGTCGAGAGTTTATCCATCGTTTTCCTATCGCGAATATATATATTCTGAAATAGAAAAAAAGCGCCCAACAATTGGATTTCTCTCCTATATCAGGAAACGTGACATATTCGGAAGTTTGCATAGTTTCTGAAAGAAGTAGATTTTAGAGCTATCTATTTCCCTTCCTTTATCTTAATTAGTGCCATTATTATTATTATTATTATTACTCATTTCAATGCGAAAAAATTGCTTACATATAAGACGTGACTCAATTTATTGAGCTTGTTGTGATAGTCCTTGAAATCATTGTATTGATTTGAGTATGTAATCTGATAATGATCCATCGTCATCTTTGCACTCAAATAGCTTGTTCTCAGACTACCTATTGTGCAGCTAACATTGGTTATTTTTAAAGACAAAAATCCATTAATCCTTATATTTCATAGAATTACCCCCCACTCTCACCCCCCACCCTCCCCAAACAGGTTATCTATTTCGACTTTCTTCAGGTTTTTTTCATTGATAACTATGAGGAAGGAAAGTAGAGTAATAACTGCCTATTTTTCTGCTAATCTCCTTGTAAAACTATTCCTTGCAAATTTTATTCGGTTTATGAAGCACCTCTAGTTCTGTTCCAGATGAAATCTAAGCGCCTTTATTACTATTTCTCACATATTACTCCAATAGATCGCCCTTGACATATATATGGGACAAATATGATACCGTGGCTCTTCATATTCGAAACTATTTTTAACCCCCCCCCCCCCCAAGATTCTCAAAGCATGCATAAAAAATTATTGATTTTTCACGATCATTGTAGTCTTAATTCTGTCATTCAACAAACAGAATTTTGTTTCCACCCTCTTATTGAAAAAATTGCCTCGGTTTGCGCTTTCTAGAAGTAAACAAACCACTCAGAGTATTTTTTCTGACAAAAAAACAGTCAATCTGCGCACTGTAAGAACAACAGCTGTGCAAGTTGATTTCATCGATTTCTTTTGCGAGTGGCTTATCGATCGACTCCGAAAGTACAGTGCGCGATTTGCGCATAAATAGCAAGCAACTCTTTGCTACCCAATTAATATAATTTTAATTTTACAATTGGCTCACTTTCCCAACGTTAATTAAATGTTTTAATAGTTGAATAAATTGCGTTTATTTAATACTATTTTAATGCAACTAAACACCCTAGTTTTTGTAATTCTAAAAATTTAGTTGTAATGGATAAAAACACATATTTTGAGTATTTCGAAGTGTGTAGGACTAAAATCAGTAAATATTAAGAACTTTATTTCAAATTTCATCAAAAGTTTGAGTTCGTGGGCCATTCCTTCTTTATAATCTACAATTGGGAAAACAATTTTAACTTAACTTTGGTGAAAAATGTGATTTCAAGGCAATGAACACGGTTAGCTAATGCCAACAAAGCATTCAAAATAACTTAAATGCCTCACAAAGCATAATTTTGTAAATAAATGAAGACTTTTTCCTAGTCATAAGTGATATTCAAATAAATTCGCTTTACTTACGCCTTTATTTTCCCGCAAACCGAAAATATTTTGGTTTCAATCTATCTTGTTTACTAGTACAAAATGAGATCACGTAAACAGTAAACATGGAATCATGCCTTATTGTTGCTTACTGTTGATGGTGAGATCTGTTTTGAAGAAGAGAGTTTCAATATGTGCGCTTCTATTATTATTTATTCTAATTAGTATTTCCACCAAAACACACTCAATTTATATGATATATGACTTGTGAGTTGTGAAGCTACTGTTAAAAAATGTCAGTTAAGAAGAAATTAGGCCACGTAACCAATTGTTTTCGGTATTTGCCCCGAATGCCGGAATCAATGCCAGTCGGTAGATTACAGAAGGAATGGATGGTCGATCATTTTTGCAGACCTCACAAATCAACACACTAAGACTTGAGAAGAGGGTCCCCTTTGGTCACTTTGTATCCTCTCGCAGATTTGTTTTGATAAGTTTGCGAAAACCGCTCAATATTTAATAGAGACATTTCGGTTTCCCAATCTTGGGAGATATTAATTTATTTGTATCAAATGGCAGGCGTATTGATAATTATCATTTGCCCTTTAGCTGACTTTGGGCTTCACAGTGAGGAGGAGGAACATCAAAGTGAGAAAGATCTGAAAGGTGGAGGAGAGTGATTCACAGATGGAAAAGACAGACAGACACAAAGGTAGAGGAAAAGGTGGGATGAGTACTGAGAAAGTGGTAGAACATGACATATATTGAGGAAATTGTAGTTTGAGGTCAGAAGTCAACTTCTGGTTTATAGACTTTTTTGTCGTATGAATATACGTTGTCCAGGGTGCTCCACCTGGAGGTAAGCCTATCGCTCACCCCATCTTGGGAGATATAGGGTTTGACTGAACATTACTATAGAAAGACGTGCTTACTCTTAGGCGTAGTTGCCAAGGTATTAAAACACCACACCCAATCTTGGGCGTTTTTTAGCGCATTTTACATGTCCCAATTACATGAAGACCAATAGAGATCGAGAGTATTTATTCATTTATATCAAATGCTAGGCTTTATGTTAGCTATCATTCGCCCTTCAGTTAACTTCGGGCTTCATAGAGGGGAGGAGGAACAACAAAGCCACATAGAGTTGAGAGGGAGAACAGAAGAGTGATTCACAAATGCAAAAGTGACAGACACAAATGTAAAGAAAAGGGTAAAGTGAGTACTGTGGGAGTGGACTGTTAAATGAGCTCTGTGAAAAGAGGGTAGTTGTGAATTAAAGTAATGAAAAGGAATGTTTGAATAATTCTGAAAGGAAATTAAAGTGTAAATGACCTAATGGTCTTTGGGTCCAAAGACTGTTCTACATGTTGGAAAATGGTGATTATGTCGTGCTTTGGAGCGCTGCCTTCACAAATCGAGTTATTTTATTCCTCTTAGCCAAGAAATAGCCACATTTATTTTAAAATTTTATTTTAGATAAGATCGGTTGTCCTAATAGAGGAATCCTGTTTTCATTATGTTTAAAGAAGTAATTTTTATCGATCAGAAATTAAAAGAGTATGAATCGATGAGATGATATTTACAGTTAATAAGTTTAGGGTATTGGTTTCTCCATATTTGAAGACAGGTACGAGTAAAGTTAATCGTTTACTGTCCCATGAAAGTTAAGATTTAACTTGTGCTCGAATTTTAATTAATTACTTCTTGTTCCAATGGCTCCTTTGGCTTTATATATAGGTCAAGGGGTGCTCGATAGACTTACCTCCACGTGGTACACCCTGGGCAACGTATAGTCATACGGCAAAAAGTCTATTAATCGGTATTTGAATTCTGATTTCAAACTACCATCACCCCCCACTGTATGTCATATTCGACCGCTTCCACAGTACTCATCTTACCTTTTCTCTACCCTTGTATCTCTCTTTTACATCTGTGAATCATTATTCTATCCCCCCCTCCCGACTTTTTGCCACTTTGATGTCCCTCCTCCTCTCTATGAAGCTATGAAGTCAGCTTAAAAGCTAATGATAATTAACAAAACGCCTGTCATTTGAGATAAATAAATTAATATATCTATCGATTATCATTCGATAAATCTGGTATTCAGTTAACTGAAGGTATAATCATAACAGAACTAAACTATCCCTCATAATTGGTGTTTAGCTCTTCACCCACTCAATTCATGATTCATTAATTAGCATCACTGTCGAAACATTTCAACTTGTCCAAACGAATTAGCAATAAGACGGGTTGTGTGCTTATTCTTAACGCCCTATTAACCCCTAGTAACCCAAAGAACTAGAGGGTTTTTCTTTTTATTCCTCTCCGATATCATAAACTACTTTTTGCAAAGTTAGAGTACAACGCTAAAGAACAGATGTCCTTCCCTTTCTCTATAGACAATGCCTCCCTAAGTACTTTATATGACCTTTCGAGGCATCTAGTAGTTCTTAAGCACTTAAATATATTTCGGGACCGCTTGAATTTGAAGTCTTGGTAAATTGAATGAGACGGTTATGACTGTTCCATAATGTGAGCTGATGGCTACTTGAATTGCTGTTCATGCATCAAGGAACGTCAGTTCGGAGGAAATTCCAACGAGGCATTCTGACGCCTTATATGATAAGCGTTCACGCAAACGCACAATAAACCTTTTCACTTAGATGGGTGACGTTTCGATGTCGAAGCTTAAGAAATATATATAGCCTTTTAACCTGGCTAGCGAACTTGAGTTCAGAGCAAAGCTTTTTCATTTTTCTTTGGTTTTTGCGTCAATATACTTACAATCTTCGTGGTTGGTGCTTGACAAATTGGTCGTTGTGAGTGCCTGCATATACATTAGAGGTTCCAGTTCCGATTAACAATAGCGTACCCCCAGTGAGTGGAGTGGCCAACCAAACTAATTAAGGCTGAATTATAAGGGGGGATGGTAGATTTTGAGTCTCCCATTAGAGAGGCTCCATGTTATCGCTCTCTACCCACTTTGCTAGTTGGCAAACGCTATCCTAATTACATGATTACCGTTGATTTCAACGGTTGTGTTGTAAGGCGTCAATAATTCCTCTCCACCTCTGATGCTTATTTACTTGATCAAAGAGCAATATTTTCTTCAAGCTATCGCTCAACTTGACTCCTGGATGTCTTCCCACCGCCAAGTACTCGTATCAACGACTTCTAATCAACTTCTAGACTGTGTGGAGAGAAGTTGAGAAATCACATCTGCACTTTGATTAACAGGCATTATTGGCAATGACATAATTCATGTGGTATATTCTTTTTGCTCAAGTTAGTCTATTGCATTTAAATATCGGAAGGGCTTCAGATGAAGCGAATTAGAGATCCACAGAGATGATTGAATTTTCAATAACCTTGAAAATGAGCACTAGAAGAATGACTATCCGGCTCTAATTTTCTCCATATTACCTCTTGCAGTCAATCAACCGAGAAATTTCCAAATTTTATCATGGAAAATGATATGGGCACACTACCACGGTGAAGAATTCGATGTGGACATTTAAAAGCCACAATCTATAGGATGTTCCAAATTTAAAAAAGCACCTTTAAATAATAAGTTTTACCAAATTAAAATGTAATAATTAGCTGCACTGAAACATTGTGGGAATTGCAAGTTGTTTACTTGGTGGTCAGTGAACTCGAAATGGATTTTCCAAATGACCTCTAAGTACTGCCAACACGTATGCCCTGGAATATTTCATGCTCTTTTAAGTTCAGTTGCACGCACATGGAATTCAAATAATCTCTCCATTAAATGGAGCATATTAGACTTCTAGCTTTATGTTAGAAATGACTTAATTTAATCAGCAAGCCTTGGAGTGAGGAAATATTGGAAACAAAAGTGACTTTTCGCTTAAAATGTATTAATTAGTATTTGTTTAAATGATTCTACTCACATCCTAACAATTCTTTACCAGTTTCACTTTTAATGAGCCTACTTCTGTGGTTTGTTAACCGGGGGGGGGGGGGGGGGGNGGGGGGGGGGGGGTTAAGGGGGAGGGAGGATAAATCCGCTAAGAAATCGATTAAAAAATTAATCAATAAGCAAGCAGTTCGGACCTGATGATGAAGTCCAGGGAAAATCAATTATTGGGTGTAATATGTAGGACATTTGTTATGACCAACCATTAGCCACCAAGATTCTATTAATATTTACTGACGAAAATTCATAAACGGGCTTACAGAATTCTTATTAATCTTATTCATCTGCGGTGACTCATCCCTTCTAAGTCTGTCAATAAATCAATAGACCTATATCGGTGGCGTCGCATAGTTGCTCTAAACATGCACTTAATTTCCTTTAATTCATTTAAAAATTTCATATTTTAATCTAGTTCAAGTAGACATACACACGCACACATTACTGGAAAAAAAGGCTACATGTGAATTTTGGGAGTTTTTTTAAAAATACTAATGGATTCTAAAAGTAACGTCAAGTTGTCCGAGAAATTCATATCCCCTTATTCTTAATTTTGTGTTACCCCCTATTTGCCTACCAGAACATTCACGCGCTAAAGTCTAAGAAGTTGCTGATTGGTCTCATGAACTGGATTGAATTGGATAAGAGGTGAATAAGGCATAAATTTTAAGTTAACAGAGCAAAATTGTTTAAGTCACCACTAATGTTTGTTGACTGTTTCTTGATATTGAGTTGTTTACGTGGCCCTAACTTTCATCATAGTTAACAGAGTTGAGTTCATTGATGTTAAACTCTAATCTCCTTCCTTGAACTGTAAATATGCATTTCCAGTACCTTAATTATAGGTAGTTTTGGAGATTAAAAAGAACTATTACCTAGCATTCATTTTAACCGCTATCGGCAACAAAATTGTAGCCTAAAAGAGACAAGAAAGTGGCTCCAATCAAGTAATATAGATGGGTACGCATAGAGCAGTTGGATGCTTTGTGTCATAAACAATTCGAAAATTTCAATTTAGAAATTATGGTTGAAGAAAACAATGAAAGGAAAATTTGATTTGAGTTCAGTTCAGTTCAGTTCAGTTGAAGTGAACCCAAATATCCTACCGTCTTGGAGCAATATCTAATCATTAAACTATTGAATTGATTAAGGTGTTTAAAAAAGGCAATATTTTACTCATTCAACTTTCTCACGCATCAATCCGAACTTACGTCAGTTTCATATTCCTATTCTGAATGATAAGGCTTGATAATATAATATAATATGTATACACTCTTAGTTTCACTTCATTAATCATTATCGATTAATTGCTCACTTGCCTATTCAGAATTCACCTTGTGGTAAGTTATAAAAACTACTTTGGTTTATAAGTATCAAATATTTTGTTCCAACCGATTGAAGAAAGTCTAGGATCTTTGAGAATTTGCGCCCCAAGTCCAATGATCGAAAAAATCTACATGCAAAATCGCCATAACTACTCCAATAAATTTCAAAATTATGACAACAATAATTAATATATGGGAGGCAAGAGGAAGCCGCCACCTTCAATATACTTGGGAATAAAATCTCGATTCAGTGATTTCCAAGCCTGTTGATGTTATCTTTTGGCCTGAAGGTAGTTTATATCTTGAATTTTCCAAAATGAAGTTATGGGTGGTTTCACATAAATGTGACTATTCTTTAAATCCTCTGTTTGCTTGCCTGGTGAATGCTCTTGCTTCAAATTATTCAAGGTTAAAAGTCAGTGGTCAACTTTATTGAGATCATTTAGTCGTTTTCGTATTGGAACAACTTGCCTAACAAATAAACGCACTTAATTCCAGCATCATAGTCATTTGACTGTATTCTTATCGATCTGAACACAATTTTCCATCATTCTGTTTGCGTCAGACAGCAATCTAATGGGACTACTTTAGCATTCGAGAAATCGTTTATCTTTACTTACAAAACGCCCCAGATCTTTGTGCAAGGTGCAACGAACTTAAATCTCGAACAAAGGAGAAATAGTGGACAATGGCACTCTCCGACATACCCGACTGGCCAAGAATCGAAGCCGTTGCTGAGTTTAGACTACGTACCAGACACGATTGCCTGGCGAAGCATCCCCAAGTTGATTGCAGGCTTTTTGCCTGTCTCCTGCGAAAAAAAGAGAGCTTGCAAATTTGACTAACTGGGGTCGGGAATTCTCCTTATTTCCTTCGGGCGGGGGAGAGGGGATGTGGGGTGGGGGAAGTNAGGGGGGGGGGGGGGGGAACGTCCGTTGACCTAGAAGAGAGAGAGAGAGAGAACGATATCGATGAGAAATTGTTCAACTTCCGTTTTATTATTCCACTTGTCAAAGCAGAGGTTGAGGACTCGACAATGGATAGAATTTATCTATTTCAAATGGCAGACGTTTTGATAGTTATCATGAGCCCTTTACCTGACTTCAGGCTTCACAGAGAGGAGGAGGAACATCAAGGTGACAAAAAGTGCTTCACAGAAAGGATGAGGAACACCAAAGTGGCAAAAAGTCATACATACAGAAAGGAAGAGGAACACCAAAGTGGCAAAAAGTCGAGAGAGGGGGACAGAATAATGATTCACAGACGTAAAAGAGACAGGCCTTCACAGAAGGAAGGTTCATCAAAGTAGCAGAAAGTCCAAGGGTTGGGACAGAATAATGATTCACAGATGTAAAAGAGACAGACAAAAGAAATGAGTGTTTTAAAGATGTAAAAGAGACAGACACAATAGTGGAAAAAAGGTGAGGTGAGTACTGTGAAAGTAGTCGAATATAAATTCACAGACGTAAAAGAGACAGACAGACACAAAGGTAAGACAGAAGGTGAGGTGAGTACTGTGAAAGTAGTCGAATATGACAAGGTAAGGTGAGTACTGTGTAAGGGGTCGAATATGACAAGTTTGGGGGTCGTGGTAGTTTGAAGTCAGAAGTCAACTGCAGGTTAATAGACTTTTTTGCCATATGAGTATACGTTGCCCATAGTGCATGAGGTGGTGGTAGTTTGAAGTGAGAAGTCAACTGCCTTAGTCGAATATGACATACAGTGGGGTCAGAGTCAACTGAAGGTAGAAAAAAGGCGAGGTGAGTACTGTGGAAGTGGTGAAATATGACATACAGTGGGGTGATGGTAGTTTGAAGTCAGAGGTATATGACATACAGTGGGGTGATGGTAGTTTGAAGTGAGAAATAGGTAGAAAAAAGGTGAGGTTAGTACTGTGGAAGAAGTCGACAGTAGAGCAAAGGTGAGGTGAGTACTGTGGAAGGGGTCGAATTTGACATACAGTGGGGTGATGGTAGTTTGAAGTGAGAAGTCGAAGAGAAAAGGTAAGATGAGTACTGTTGAAGTGGTCGAATTTAAGAAAAAAGGTGAGGTGAGTACTGTGAAATGGTCGAATATGGACAAAGGTGAGGTGAGTACTGTAAAAATAGTCGAATATGATATAGAGTGGGGTGATGGTAGTTTGAAGTCAGAAGTCAACTGCCGATCAATAGACTTTTTGCAAGTCAGAAGTCAACTGCCGATCAATAGACTTTTTTGTCTTTGAAGTCAGAAGTCAACTACCGTACAGTGGGGTCATGGTAGTTTGAAGTGAGAAGTCAACTGTAGGTGAGGTGAGTACTGTGGAAGTAGTCGAATATGACACAGTAAGGTAAGATGATTACTGTGAAAGGGGTCGAATATGACATAAGTGAGGTGATGGTAGTTTGAAGTGAGAAGTCAACTGCCTTAGTCGAATATGACATACAGTGGGGTCAGAAGTCAACTGCCGATTAATAGACTTTTTGCCGTATGAGTATACGTTGGCCAGGATGCACCACGTAGAGATAAGTCTATCGCGTATTTGCGTAGTTTGAACATAAGCCATTGAAGTGCTTTCTACAGCATGTGTGTTTCAGCATGTAATTCTTTCTTTTAATGGACCCTATTAAAAGAATGGATTCATGAAATTTTCATTTTCAACGATACAGATGTGAGTAATGGTTCAACTGGGAATTATACAAGCTGCATCTTTTCAAGTGGCCTTTGAAGGGGTCTCGCATTGGATTCGATATTCGCATCAAGGATGGTGTTCTGAAATTTTAGATTTTTAGCCTCCCTTGAACTTCAAGGAAACTGGGGTGTGCGATAGACTTACCTACTCGTGATGCACCCTGGGCAACGCATACTCATACGGCAAAAGGTACATACGGCCTCCACGTGGTGCACCCTGGCCAACGTATAATCATACGGTCTTACCTCCACGTGGCGCACCCTGGGCAATGTATACTACACCTTACCTCCACGTGGTGCACCCTGGGCAACGTATTCTCATTCGGCTACCTCCACGTGGTGCACCCTGGGCAATGTATACTCATACACCTCCACGTGGTGCACCCTGGGCAACGTATACTCACGATAGACTTACCTCCAGGTGGTGCACCCTGGACAACGTATACTCAAATGACATACCTCCACGTGGTGCACCCTGGGCAACGTATACTCATGTGACAAAAAAGTCTATAAACCGGCAGTTGACTTCTGAGTTCAAGCTATCTTACCTCCACGTGGCGCACCCTGGGCAATGTATACTACACCTTACCTCCACGTGGTGCACCCTGGGCAACGTATTCTCATTCGGCTTACCTCCGTGGTGCACCCTGGGCAATGTATATTTAGACTTACCTCCACGTGGTGCACCCTGGGCACTGTATACTCATACGGCAAAAAAGTCTATTAATCGGCAGTTGACATCCCATACGGCAAAAAATCTATTAACCGGCAGTTGACTTCAAACTACCATCACCCCACTGTATGTCATATTCGTCTACTTCCACTTCAAACTACCATCACCCCACTGTATGTCATATTCGAAACTTCAAACTACCATCACCCCACTGTATGTCATATTCGACATCCTTCAAACTACCCTCACCCCATTGTATGTCATATTCGACTGCTTCCACAGTACTCACCTCACCTTTTTCTACCATTACGTCTGTCTCTTTTACATCTTTGAAACACTTTTCTGTTCCCTTCCCCCCTCGATTTTTTTCGCCTTCCCCTCTGTGAAGCCTGAAGTCAATTAAAGGGCTAATAATAACTATTAAGATGCCTGCCATTTGGAATAAACTTTAAGGAAACTGGTACTGTCAACTCTCGTCGAACACCTCCTTGAACAAATGTCTTTCAGTGGACATTTGAATTTTTAGAGACACATAAAACCCAGATCCATCGTGGCAACAATTCTCATCCTTTTCACTTACTCACAGAATACGCACACACACACACACACACACACACACTCGAGTTACTCGAAATTTCACCGTCAGTTTTAGCCTACTCTAGGACCCGATGGTCAGAA
>UZAE01014912.1:0-11310 GCA_900617975.1 Rodentolepis nana | reverse complement strand
CCCCCCCCCTCTATCTCGCCAATTAAACATTCAGTGACCATTGTCGATAGGTTGTGGTGGAAACGAATATTCAATAAGGAACTCTTTCAACAAAACATACCGCAGCAAGTAAAGATATTTTGGGTGCCGATCACAATCCTTCTATAATGAACAAAATAATAGCGGCATATTCAGACGTTTATTATTATTATTAGTATTATTATTATTAGCCACCTATTCTAAGTAGCTAAATCTCTATCTCCACTATCTTGACTTATAAGCTGGGCGAAATGAAGCTGACAGCAAGTGGCTTTGAAGTGAGTTGTGGCCATTTTCGTCTGTGGCAATGGAAAATAAATACATTTTGAACGGCAGTACAAATTTTGCAATAGTTATGATAATGAAGTAAAAATGCCCTTGAATTGCTGATATAGTTACTTGTGACTGCAGTTGGTCGTGAAGTGTAAATAAATACCCTCCACTGCCACTTCCACCTCCCCATGTCGTGGACATAATCTTAACGATGTTTCTGAAAATCAATTCAAGAAATTTCATAATTACTACATGACCCGGTGACTTCTGCTTCTATTAAAGGTCAGGACAAATCAATGCTTCGGTTATTTTTTTAAGTGCTGGAAATTATAATCATAATAATATTGACTGAATTTATGAAAGAAGCTTGTTTTATCTTGCAATGAAATGCAAAAATAAGAGAACTCTCAAAACTTTAAACTATCATAGGCCAGATTTTGGGCTAACATTCAAGTTAAGATAATTTACAAGAAATCAGAAATCTGGCATAGCTGAATCATTCGAAGTATTCTCTGGTCATATAGCGACGAGAAATTTGCGAAAGAGAGAAAGTGCTTAAATGCGTTGAAATGTTGGCAGTTAGCCGAAATTTTCTCTAAAAGTAGATTTCACACCACTCTCTGCCACAATTTTGCCTGACCACTGTGTATTAGTGGTGGCCAAGAATTGGAACGCGGAGAGAGCAAAATGAGGAAACAATCTGTGTTTAAATAAGTGGCGCGGTATTTTAATCAGGCAAACAAATTTTACTCCATGATTTTACACATCTGAGATCGGAGTACTTTGTATTATCAATTGTTGTGATTTATTGCAGAAACGGGGAAAAAGCTGAATTTTGATTAATTTACTACTCTTATGAAAAATGTTAGATAAAAGGAATGTTTGTCTTAATAAAAATTCGATAATTGGTCTTTATGATTTTGCTTATATTTGTAATAATCAATGACTATGAGTCATTTAGGAAGGCTACTTTAGATCTGAAGAAAGTCCTTCAGATGATTGAACTAGAGTCCAATAAAAATGAAGTCTGCAAGAATGGGAGATACATGGCGATTTTTACTTATTCAAACCAACTGGAATTCCAATTACTGGCAATTGAGAGAGAGAGTGAAAAAGTGTGCTGGAGGAACCGTCAAGGTATCAGATAATCCTGTTTCATTGAAGGTTCTATTATATTTACTTAATGCATGGTTTTAGTTCCAAAAGCTGGGAATATTGACTTCGAGGAGACGGGACATAATGTTTGAAAGACCGCGTGTTGTCGATATTTGCATGTCATCGTAATCCTCATCCACATTCAATAAAATTGGCGCCAATACCGAAATATTTTACCCTTCGTCTTTGTTTAATAAGGTAAATTAACTCCTATTTCAAAAATTGGATTAGAAAATATTTAGCGATGATTTCACCAGCGAAATAGGTGTATCATAAATTTGATTGATTTTTTAATAAATAAGATTAGTCATCTTTAAGTTGTCAATATGGGTTGTATAGAATTTGTGAAAGTCAAATTGCTATCAAACCTGGAGAACCAATCAGCAGGAGCTTGGGGTTATGGCCGCGCAAATTAATGGTGGAGGGAGATGAACTTAGTCATCGCAAGGAGGTACCAGATGTTCTCACGCTCTAATATCCACTTTAAAGCAGCAACGTGTGGACGCATAATCTTTTATGAGACTATGTGTGTGTGTGTGTGTGTGTGTGAATGGACCACGTCTGGTCTCTCTCTCTCTCTTATACGTGAATGTGTGAAATGGCCGGAAAGAGAAACTTGCAAGAAGTATGACAAATATTTGAATTGCAAATCATAGCTTAAGTCAGATAACAGATCTGCAGCAATAAAATGAGGATTAACATATCCGCCCAATCATAAAAGGAGCGCGGTCATTAGGAGGTTTCTTCCACTTTCAAGACAAAAAAGATAGAAATGAAGGATGAAAAAATGATAAATCTGTGTGTGAGATAGACCCGAGTTAAGTGATAGTTCTCCAAAAATGATTAAATTTGAGCTTCATCAACCTCAGAATGTTTTAAGGACCGAAATCTTCAAAATTCCCTTTCTTATACGCCTTCTCCAACTGTAACCTTTAGTTAATTCGCCACGAGAGATTTAGATGCCTTAAATCAGCCATTCGAAAATTGATTTCCAATCGCGAAATACTCGGAATTCAATAAAATATGTTGAAAGCACTTTGAAGTTGGCAACACATATCTCGGTTTAATAATGAAGTTTGTATTGTCATTCCAGAGGGGATAGCAGCAATGATGTCAGAATCTTGAATAAGAATTTCCAACAGCCATCAATCTAAATAGTATTCTATAAGACTATTACCATTTAAAGTTATTTTTCCCTTTAGAAATAAAGATCAACACTAAACGGACTACGGCAAGATCCTAAGGGCATGATTGAAGTAATCTTCGTGTGGAAAGAGTGGAAACTTCATTTCATATTAAGCCAGTGAATTTCTGTTAAGTTGTTAGAATAATAAGACTCTTTTAATATGCACCAATTTTAATAGAATTGGGGAACGCTAATTTACACCAAAATACAACAAAGTTGAGTGCTTTCAAAAGCATACTAAAGACACAACACCAAGACATTTCGAAGCCATTTCTATCTTCGAGTATTTTCCTCCTAAAGGTATAACTGGACAAGAAACTCAACTTCTTTTGACATCGTTCATTGCACTTAATACTCAGTACAACTTAAATTCAAGTTTGGTATTAATTTGAGTTATTAATGATTTGCCAAAGTACTTGTTTAATCCAATAGGAAATGCAGAATAACAATTTAAAAATTGAACTTCCACACATCTTACACGGAATAGCCCACTATATGCAAATAGTGCTCATGAAAAGAGGTTAGATAGATATTCTACCTTAACTTCTGATAGGAGATATCATCCCAAGGAAAAATCGATCTGCCCAATTTCACCTTAGCGCAACCGAACTTCTGAATGTCACTAAACGGAAAAATAAATCGACATTCCCTCTACGAGGAGCAATTTTGAGATTGTGAAATTTTAAATATTCATGAAATGGAGTTAGACTAGAGTTTACAAATGAATAAGCACAAACAGTTGACGAAAAGAAATTCTACTCTTGGCGAAAGTGTTCAAATTTTAAGAAAAAAAGATGTTGGCTCTACTTATCACCTATTGAAATCACTCTACCTAATGTGCCAAATAAAGCGCATGTTAAAAATCGATATAAAAATCGATACGGAGTTAGAATTGCTACGTAGTCATTGAGTACTTAGAACCGATACTTTCTAATAAAATTAACCTTTTTATTATGTTATATTCCTCTTAGAAATAGGAAACAACAGAAGAATAGCAAGGCATTCCTACGTTTCTAAGTAAATGAACAAAGAAGTTGAACATATAGTTCTCTTTTCTAAAGCGCAAGAAATAAAATCATTTCTTAAATGCCAATATTGTAATCTGCTAAGAAACTAAAAGGAGGTATGTAATAAATTTTGCACCACCTTTTCACTTTATGGTTAATCGCTAGTGAAAGGTCAGGAAACGAGGTAGGAGTGAGAGTGGGAGATACAGCGGCAAATTTTCGTGAGAAAGGCTGTGAGGGCGCTACAACTAATGATGAGATAATACAAATTTATGCTAACCCGTAGAAGACACAGTTGTAAGTAAGAAATGCATTAGAGTGGCATTCAAGTGATACGTTTATACATTTGCGCTGGAATACGCTGACTATTTATTTGAAATTTTGCTATGAGTATGTGCTCAAATAGAGTTTAAAATAGAAATTAACAAATGTCTTGGAGATTAAAGTCCAACCAAGTCAACTCAAAAAGTTTCTTTTGATTGGAATAGTAAGCAAAAATAGATAAATAGCTCAAATTTCATTCAAATAGGAAAATTCTTCAATTTACGTCCCAATTGATGTAATATTTTTGATACAATGACCACTGTTTGAGTTATGTCCAATTGATTTTCAAAAACTAAAAATCTAGATCAACAGTCAGTAGAATTGAAACTAGTTTGTGGAATTTTTGCTTACGAAGCTGCAAATAGTCGAACAACTTTCTTCCTGGTAAATGATATTGAATTTAAATTTCCTTTCGTCCACTTTCACAATCCTAATTCCAATAGGATGAAATGCTTTCACCGGATATCTTTAAGCAAGAAAATAACAATTTGACCCAATTAGATGTGAAAAGGAAGCCTTCTGTTTCAACAAAGAAAGTGCTAAAATTACACTCAATGATCTTGATGTCGAGGGAAGCAGGAACCGAATCAAATCTTTAACGTAAGCCATTGTTCAAACTGACTCAATTCCATATCAGCAAAACAGAGCTAAATTAAATCACTTTAACAATATGGAATATCGTACCTAAAAAACTGAATTCGGCATTATTTCAACAAACGCCAATGTTAACCAACCCAATCTCATTGAGAATCACCCACCCCCTCCCTCTTCNTCCCCCCCCCCCCCACCCTCAATCAAGCGAAGTACGTGTTATCGCCTATTAGTACACGAAATTATCCGCTTTCTTGCATCCTTGTGTTTATCGCTAATAATTCTCTCCTGCTGAAAGTGAATGCCAACATTCAAGACAGCATTTTATTCGTGAACAGGAAGAATAAAAGCGCTTTTTTCCTGCCGACCAAATCAGAATAGAACTTTTTTTTAGAAAATGTTAATTAGTGACAAAGACAAAAAAATGACAAGAAAGTAAACCTATATACAAATGAAAGAATACTTTAACAGCCAATAAACCGCTGATTAAAATTTATTTTTTTGCAAAATTTATTTAATGAAGTTCATGACAAAAGGAGAGGGTAGTATTTGGCATTTTTAATAATTGGTTCAGAAAAGAAATGAGTGAAGTCAGCTTAAATTCTACAAAAATTAAAACTATTTTGAAGTGCCGTACATCAAAATTAAAGCTAAATTTTTCAAAAATTAATTCCGTCTTAATCTGGAATTTTGATTTAAAGTGTTCTGCGTGAATTCATGTAGTTAAAGACATTTGCAAAATGGCATTATTGAGAAAAATTGCAAAATTCTGTTAAAAAAATGTTGTTTCCAAACCCTAGCCCAACCCCCCACACAACGTGAATATTTCCTCCTCTAAAACTAAACTAATTATCGTCTTTCAATAAATATTCTCCAAATTGGGTATCAGGCATTGAAAGAACAATAAGCTATCTGAGAAGATTGACTTATAATTGCCATTAACAGCCAAATTAAGTTCACTCAGGTAACAGAGCCCAAATCCCGCATAGGGGTCACTGGATTATGTCCAAGAATTAACAAAGCATGCAAGCTGGAACCTATGGGAAAATTTTTTTAAGGCTCCTGCCAAGTTTGGACTCTTATTCTCCACCTCCATTTGGTCCCTCCAACCTGCTTCCCATTATGAAATAAACAAAACAGTGAGATAGATATTGTTTATATGTTCCATTGTCCTAATAAAAGTGCCGATTTTATTTCTGCTTTTGTAGCGAATTTCAAATAGGCGATACCACATGATAGTCCAATGAGATCGAATTACATGCAGTGAACAAAAATGATCTAATTTACTGAGTCTTTGTGGGATAGCACTCCTATAACCGAATTCGCGCAGCTGGTTTCATATCTGTGCCAGTCAATTAGTCGTAAATAGAACATACAAGCTTTGCTTTAAAATAAAGCCACTGGTAATATATACAATTTTCATATGGCAGCCACATTTTAAATTAACAAACAAACAAGCATCAATAACGAAAGGACAGAAAGCATTAGCAAAAATTTCAATTTATAAGGATAATTGAATCCATTTCATTTGTAAAAAATTGATAAGTAAATGCATAAATAAAAGCATGATTTATGGGCAAAGGGACTACAGTTTATTCCTCTTCGTTTACCAAGTGCAGTATAGGAAATTGAATGACCCCTGAACCATTAGTGTGAACCAAGATTCGTTCATTTGCTGAATGAATTCAAATTGCTAAGATACAGAATCTGCGATGCTAGTTCAGAAGCTGATGTGGTAAAACATTTTAGTCTATGATTGCACCACTTTCTCACCATAAACACGGTTTTCTTCAAGACATTTATCCATTCTATGCATGATTAGTAAACTGGAGCCACTCAACTCCAAACACCATCGAAAATCCTTTGATCTTTTCCCGCTCTTAAATGTTTTTTTCGACCATCACTTTGCCAATATCTCACGTGCCTACTACATTGTTTACTCTTATCTCTTTTCGTCTATACAGGTGCGCGACAATCATCTGACCTGTGAAAGGAATTAAAATTCTACACACGTTTTTATATTCGATCAAGAATCGTAGAGGATATTACATTAAAAGGTGATTGACAGCGTAAATAACACTAATTATAATACTCTTAAATGCGGATTTAAAACAAACGGAATTGGTATTAGAAAACCGAAATGAAGCGGATGTAGTCTATAAAAATGGTGACTTACATGGGTGGGAACAGGTAGGCCAAGTGGATGTAGTTAATTCAATAGAGAGTGAGCGAAACTTAGTCGACGTGTGTGCACAAAGTTAAATGCGTTTAATGTGTGGAGCCAAAATGCCCATGACCATCATCTGGCCGCAAATTGGTAGTAGCCAATCACGGTGGTCGCATGGAGATTGTCTCGCAGTAATTGGTCAACGGAATAGTCAATCAGCGTGAGCGAGCGAAGAAGTGAATGATTAATTAGAAAAGAAAAATTTAATGTGTGGTGCACACATAACGAAGTTCCAAGTGAATACCCAGTCAACGGACAGATAAATTCATCATCTTATCAATAGAGAAAGAAGATAATTTATTCGAATACTAAAATATTAAATGAACTTTTACAAATTAACCAACACTTATATGGAGAAATAAACGGGATATATTTGCTTTCAGGAATATTAAGATTACTTTTTAATTTAACTGTTTTATGCACTTTGTCTGTCATTAAATACGCTCGATTTAGATTTTAAAAGATAGAATTTCAAAAATTCACTATTGAAATTCAAATAAATGGTTTCGAAATTATAAATCCTTACTGGCTGATATTGAGAAATCGACATCCCTTCGTCCTAATTATATTCTCAATGCCATTGTTACGATTAGATAACTAATTACCCATGATAGAGACTAAACTGTAAAAGAAAAATTAATTTGAGAACAGCTAAAGGTGATATTTCAAACTGAAAAAATGATGCGATAAGAAGGGCGTGGGTTAAATGCTCGTAGAAAAATTGATGAACCACTGAAATTCACTTGGATGATTTACTTTTATTCAACAGAAATTGAGCCTCCTTTAAAAAAACATGACCCGAATACTTTCAACTGTCAAAATTTGGATTACAGAATTAAAAATCCTACGCACAGCATTTTGTACACCAACTTGTCAATTATTAGATTGAAATGAGAAGCTAATCATATGCTCTAAGTGGATTAAAGACCAAGCTATTTGCACTGCAAATTTTATTCCCATTTAATTGGGAAGAATAAAAATTTCTATTAGGCTATATTGTTTAGAAGCCTTCCAGGGATAAATATTAGTGAACAGATGACATTGAGCTCACAAAGCTTTTAAGTACATAGGAATTTCAACGTAAAAGTGATCACGAGGTAATTAAGTTATGACCTTTGTGAAGCCTTGCCGCATTGTCAATTAACTTGCCATAATCGAATTAACAACTGTTTTTAACAAACGTTTCAGTCGAAGGCAATTTGTGCCTTTATGTTTAGTAGACCTCTACTGAAATTTTAGTATTTTTTTACTTTAGAGAGAAAAATTCTCATTAGCTCTAAGTCACCTGGTTTTAAAATTTCTTTTGAAATTTCTCAAATTGTACGAAACCCACTGGAGGTCACTAGGTTGGCCAATTTTAATCACAGAAAAAAATTGGGGTACCAAGAAGAGAAGTAAGGCAAAGTGAAGAAACTTTTAAAAACTAATAGCAATAATAGTTGTAAAAAATAAAAATATTCATATTTAAAAGATTATTTATAGCCCAAAACTCTACCGAATTCTCTTGAACAGTAAAATTAAACTAGTGAAGTGGAAAATTTAGTTGATTAAATTTATATTAGACCAATTTGCATATTCACTAAGGACCCTTTGAGAGGGGCGGGGGGAGGTGATATATCGAGGTGGCTCACTTTAATTTTCAGTAACTACGGGAAAAGAATTAATAATTAAAAAATAAAATAAAATTCATCCAATGCCCAAACTTTCTACTCTACTATCTGCTTTGAAATGCGTGCAAATAACAAAAATTTTATAAAATTCTACCACGGTATCAGCTTCAATTAGCTCAGCAATCGTGCATTATTACCCGGTAAATAACGAGAATTGGGTATAGAATAACTGAATCAGCCAATGTGTGATAAATCTCATCAATTTCCATTATCTTGTGCCTCTTTGATGCCGTTTCTGCTTTCATGGAATCTTCTTTATCTATTCTTCTATGAATAATGATCTCCAAATGATTAAGTTAGATTTGAAAGAAACTTTCGCTATAAGTGGATCCGTACTTGATAAGTGACAGCTAAATTTTCAGTTGAAATTCAATCAAGATCAGAAATATTTTCCCTTAACAAACATTAGTTTCTCCTTTCTAATTGAGAATTGATAATAACGGGAATCTAAGTTGTATATAAACAAAAAATTTGCATAGTCCAGCCTTTCACGAAAAAAAGGTCTTTTTAAAATTGAAATTTGTGAACACAAAACTGCCAGTTCCAATACCGAGACTGTTGAAAATAAAGTAAAATAAATTTTCACAAGATTTTATATCAACATAGAGCTACTTCTAGATCTCATCGCTATTTGTATATAAAAACGAACTTTTGTTGCTTCCTGATTTAAAAGACATTAACAAAATTTGTTCACCGGGCTATCAAGCAACAAATACTATTCACATTTTCAAATATTTGATTATTTCTATCAAATGGCAGGCGGTTTGGTAGTTATAATTAGCCCTTTAGCTGACTTCGGACTTCACAGAGAGGAGAAACGGATAAAATCACAAAATTTGGGAATGGGAGGGGGAACAGAAGAGAGATTCACAGATGTAAAAGTTGCAGACAGACACTAAGGTAGAGAAAAAGGTAAGATGAGAACTGTGAAAGGGGTCAAATATGGCATACAGTGGGGTCATGGTAGTTTGAAGTGAGAAGCCAGCTGCCAGTTTATAGACTTATTTGCCGTATGAGTATACGTTGCCCAGGGTGCACCCCATAGAGGTAAATCTATCGCACACCCCACATTTATAAATTTAAATTAATCAAATAACATAAAATATAAACAAAGTTTATGAACCATTGAATCATTTAACTAGATTATTGTTTCTTAAATATATTGATTTTTCTCTTCCTTAGTCATTAATTTTTCAGATTTCCCCGTTATAAGTATTAAGTCTAAACCTGCCTTTCTCATGAGTCATTATCGATTTAGCAAGAATAATGAACTACGGGATATTTAGTTTTATCTCGGTGTTTGAGCCTTTTGTTTATTAGCTACTAAGCGGTCTTTTAACAAAGGGTCGATAAGCAGTTTTTTCCCAAAACTTTAACATTTAATATAACAATTGGTATGGAGAACCAGAGTTGTGCCTTCATTATCGATCAAGTTAATAAACCAACATATTTTTTTAATTCCAAACCAGGAATCGGATCGTAAAAGTGATCAAAACTGTGAGGTATTCATCTGTCAGATGACTTAAGAGGATCCCACTGTGCATTCAATGCTCTCGGTTATTGTTCCAAAAAAGGGTCTAAGCAAATAAGAAATTTTGAACAATAACAAATATTTACAATTACGCGTTGACATTGACATATATTATCGCCGGAGCAGTCACTGGCAATAAAATTTATCGTTCCTCACCAGAACTATAAAAGTTTTGGTACAATATTCACACAAATAATAATTAGTAATTTATGGCTTGGTAACTTCCTCCGACAAATAAATTTGTATTCATGAAGTTTTATGCGACGGTTAAAAGTTGCCCACTTTTTTGTACAGAAAATAATTCAATGGTTTCTGGTTTAGACGAGAAGTTGTGCACCAGATTTTCACTATAACGGGAAGGGTAGAGATGATTTGCGATTTTTCTGCTCTTGGAAGCATTTCAGCATCCACGCATATATTGTTTACCAGCCCAAATACAAAATTTGCAATTTTTCATCAAGAATGCGCCTTAAAAGGGGTTTGGGGAAAGCTTCGTGTAAAATTATAATTTAAAGAACAAGAAGCCCTTGTTCATTCAATACTTATTTTACTTTTCATATTTCATAGTAGTATATCTACGTATATTTCCTTCTGAAAAATATTGCAAGTTCGGGGTGTGCAATAGACCTACCTCCACGTGGTGCATCCTGGGCAACGTATACTTATACGGCAAAAAAGCCTATTTTATCGGCAGCTGACTTCGGACTTCAAACTATTATGACCCGAATATTTGTCATATTCGACCCCTTTCACGGTACTTACCTTACCTATTCTCTGCCTTTGTATCTGTCTGTCTCCTTTAAATCTGTTAATCATTATTCTGTCCCCATCTCGTCTTTTTGTCATTTTGACGTTTCTCCTCCTCTCTGTAAAGCCTGGAGTCAACTAAGGGGCTAATTATAACTATCATAACGCCTGCCATTTGAAATAAATATTAGGTTGTCAACTAAGTCATTGTCGATTTCAAATAAGAAGGCAAATTCGGAATTTTTGTTTAGAAATATAACTTTATTCAATTAGATGTTGGCTGTTCTTGTCGATGACCTTTTTCCACCGTTCTGGCAGAGTAAAAATTCCCCGTTCGTAAAATGTCTGGTCTTTGCTATTAAAAAACTAAATTAGGTGTGATCCGACATCATCCGCGTTGATAAAAATTTTACCATTTAAAGAGTTTTGCATGGAACGAAACAAATGATAGTCCGAAGGCGCAAGGTGAGGGCTATATGGTGGGTGTGACAAAACATCCCAACCCAGTTCCAATAATTTTTGCCGAGTAAACAAAGATGTGTGAGGCCTTGCGTTATCATGATGGAAAACAACACAATTCC
>UZAE01014911.1:0-11317 GCA_900617975.1 Rodentolepis nana | reverse complement strand
AAAGTGGCCGATCACAAGTGAAGTTGAGCTCAACCCATCCACAAAAAATTCATGTGATCTATTTACTAACAGGAAAAACGATGTTCCTTGGTACTCAACTGACCAATAATTATCTTTTTAAATGTAGGGTGTGGGATAGGCTTACCTCCACGTGGTGCACCCTGGGCAACGTATAATTATACGGCAGAAAAGTCTATTAACCGGCAGTTAACTTCTCACTTCAAACAACCATCACCCTCTCTGTATGTCATATTCAACCCCTACCACATTATCAATCTTACCCTTTCTGAGCCTTTGTGTCTATCTGTTTCTTTTACATCTGTGAATCACTCTTCTATTCCCCCTCCCGAATTATTCTCACTTTTATGTTCCATCCCCTCTGTGAAGCCCGAAGTCAACTAAAGGGCTAATGATAACTATCAAAACGCCTGCCATTTGTTATATATCTTTTTAAATGTTAGTTAGTTGTCAGTTGCCTCAAGCATTCTCAAATTGATGGGTGTGGAATGGACTCCGAAATTCGCATGGGATCAGCCTTTTACAGAAAAATTAGTGAAAATGAGGTAGCATAGAGATTCTGTCATTTAACACATGAGAGTTTAACATCTAAATAGAAGGTGGCGCAAATGGTATATCTAATACTTTCTCTTGAAAATATGATACCTCTATATCCTCATTATATTATTATGCTGCTTATGGTATTTCGAATCCATTAATAAGATTCATTTTGTGCAAATATGTATTGTGGGCTCTTCCAATCTTTATCTATCTCTTGAAATCTCTAAAGAAGGAATTTATGACCTCGAATCTGTGGCATCCTTGCTTAAATAGTTGTGAAATAAAGGTTTAAGGCCTCTTGGATCTTTGAGTCCTGGTTCTAGACAAAGAATAAGGCTCAGCAACTGGACATAGCGTCAGCGTTTCCTGAGAAATGCGCAGTCATTAAGGAAAGACGTCGCTTCTCTGATAAAGCTGATGTATTATTAAGTGCTTCCATTAAGTCAGATTTTAAAGAAACTTTTAATCATAAGGAGAGTAAAATAACATGCTTTCCACAGATTCTTGAGCTTTAGTTAATCAGCTAAGCATTAATCCTACGGATGATAAACTAATTTCAAGATTTGAGGGGACATCCTGACATTGTTCACTATGATTTTGAAATAGTAATCTTCTCTATAGCGTAAAAGCAGCACTTTTCAATTCCAAAAGCTTTTACTTGCAAATGATATTGTTACATCACATAACCATCAGCTCAAATTCTCCTGAGAACAGATTTATTGGAAATTTTTCTCCTGAAACAAACTGTCAATACGCCGATGTTTAAGTTACACACTTCAATTGAACAATAATTAAATAATGCTAATAATAATAATTGAGATTAAGTGAACACTAATCGTAAAATCACCCTTTAATTACTATAAATAGCACGATTCCTTCACACAGTTAAAAATAAAATCAATAAAATGGCCCTTTTATACATGAATTGAAATTTCATAAGCTAAAAGTATGTCAAGTGGTATAATTACGTATATATGATGGGCGATGCTTACGTTGTAGTTTCTCAATCAAAATTACCCAGCAACCCCCCCCCCCCAATTTTTAAGGAATTAACCCCACCCATACAATTTCTTCACTTTTTACTACAATCAAACTTATCTACCACACTAACCAAGAAAGAGAGGTTGACGCACTTGCAAAATAAATGTTTGTATTCCTTTTGCATTAAAGGCAATAAGTATTTATATAGATTTTGCTTAGCTATTTCAAGCCCAATACTAGCTGGGAGACAAAAAATTAATATCTCTAAATGAATACTAGATTTGTGATTGAACAACTCGTGATTCAAAGTGACACTGGTCAAGAGAGTAGGAATTTAGAAGAAAAGATTTTGAATAACGAAACTCTGGCAGGATAAAGATAGGCATGGTCCAGATAATCTGCGGATGTGCGCTTGCTCAAATTTGGAGCTGACTCGTCGAAGTTGATGGCATTAAAGCAGGCGAGATTAGTGCTCAAAAGTTGTGTGCACGATATTGACTCACTTTATCGATAGTACTCAAGGAATCACCTTAGTCCCAATTAAGTTCGTTCCCAACTATAAATAGGCGGATGTTCTTAATTCTCAATAGAACTATTCCTCTAAATGGTCGGACTCTACATCTCCGGTCATCCTCCTCATAAAAGATCATTTTTATTTTTTGAGAACATGGATACTTACTAAAATTGGTGTTCAGAAATAGATACACATCATGCCCAACATAGAACGAATCCTACGAATACCTTTGTAAAATGTCCATTTAGATTTTGTTTAGGTCAAAAGTAAATTATGCGTGCCATAAGCACATTGAGTCGTCTGTCTGAGATTTTATTTAACAATATTCGACTTTGTTTAATAATTCAATTAGATTATGCTAAGAAGGCCTCGCCTAATAGTTTAATTAGTTAAATATACTTCAAAAGGCCTTTACTTAACCAAGCAATCTTTCCTCTTCCCATCAAGTAATTAAATAAACGCGCATAACTTCGCGAATGGTATCACCTAAAGTAGGTATTAATCATTGGTATTTGGGCAAGGAAAGAAAAGGCCATACATTTGAATAAGAAGAAAATGAAACAGAAAATTCGTTCGACCTTTTTTGACTTATTAACACAAGCGGAACTGTTTCAAGGCACTTCTTATGAAAAAATACGTCTCAACGGCCAAATTAATAAAATGGGCTTATTCTTCGATCAGAGCACCTTCTCTTCATACCGAGGTAGTATTTCAAGAAGAGGGATGTGAGACAGTCTTACCTCCATGTGGTATACCCTGGGCAACGTATACTCATACGGCAAAAAAGTCGATTAACCGACAGTTAATCTCTCACTTCAAACTATCATCAACCCACTGTATGTCAATTTCAACTACTTTCAGAGTACTCACCTCACCTTCTTTTCTGCCTTTGTGTCTGTCTTTTTTACATTTTTGAAACACTCTACTGTCCTCCCTCTTCCTCTAAACTTTTTTTTCACTTTGATGTTCCCTCCTCTCTGTGAAGCCTGAAGTCAAATAAAAGGCTAATGATGACTATCAAAACGTCTGTCATTTGATATAAATAAATAAATATTTCAAGAAGATCGGGATAAGTAACAGCAAACTGTACATTCCAATTTATGACTGTTAAAAGTTCAATAAAACGAACCATTATTGTAATCTAAAATTAGACTTAACCATATTTATGAGTGTTCATTCTAGGTTATGTATTGGCACTATTTGCTCTATGTGATAAACCGTTACTTCCTTCCAAGCAGGCATTAGATTAGTCATCAGACGTTCATCGGAAGTTATATGAACCGCGTAGTTAATAAATTGTATCATCCCCTAATGCCTGAAGTGCTAGTAGGAAGGGAATGGAAGATATGCGCACATTCCTTATAGCCAATAGCTGTTAGAGTCATCAATCCTCAAATTAGAAGACCAGGTTGAAAAACCAATTTAATAAGCTATATGAAGTACGTATGTTACAGTAAAGTTAAGTAGCAAACGCACAAATTTCACTAAAAATAAGCTTTTTAACACATACCGGATCGTAACCTTCTTTGATATTAAACGAAAGTTCATCGTGTAGAACAGCTGAGAACTCCTTAGAGTAGTTTGGATAAAGGTCAAGGACGTTGAATAAGGATGAATCGAGCATGATGTATTGCAGCTCGCAGTAGGTGAGTGCTTTCACGTTAAAGGCTGATAAACCAATAAATGGTCGCTGATCGATATCCGTGCCAAAGAGATCACATTTTCCTTCACAAAGAAAAAAGCAAATAAATTTTCATTTTTTACTCTACTCGAAGTTGTCTTTCGTATTTTTTGTAGATGACTTAGATGATGAGAACGAAACCGATCTGTAGGGCTTCCACAGAAATACCCAACTTGAGCTGAATTTGACAACATTGGAGAGTCTTGAGAACCAATTTATTTATAAATTAAATGAAATTTTGTCCGGTTGCGCAGGTTGCTTAATTAAATAAAAAATTTTGAATACCTGGTGGAGTTAGATTTCATGGTGTTAATCTGAGAAGACGGATTAGTTACTACGAGTTTTTTAAATAAATAAATACATTTGAAACTTGCAGAATGATTGAATGAAAAACTATATTTAGAAATTGACCCCTCATCATTTATTTTCTAATCCAAAATTCATCACTAATGTCATAACCATTAATGGTATGACTTTTTCTAATTATTGACTACGGAAATTCCATCTCCTGAAGTACCCATGAACCGTCGTCATAGATTAGAACATGCTAGGGTCAGGTTATATCAGACCCATGCATCAACCGCATTTCTTATCACCACCAATAAAATCAATTCTGAATAGGCAGTTGTTTGGATATTATTAGGAATAAGTACAATTGAACTCTCAACTTTACCTTCATTTTTGAAAAATGATCCAAAATGATCTCTTTATTATTTTTGCTATTATGGTGGCCTTTAACTTTTCTCAGCCAATCTTTTAGCTCCTCATCAAATAAACTTCTGACCGCATTTGAAGAGTGGAAAATTTTTGGATTATTAGACAAAAGAGTTCAAGAATGAAGGCCCATTTTCTTATGAACAGGGGGATTTCCCCTCAGTGAATCCACAGTTCACTCTTTGCTTGGCACATCGTTTTATAAGTAACATCCCGTTTCTCCCATGTAAGTGGAGAGTAGATGCTTCCGCCAAACTTTGACTAAAGACGCACCACTAAAGACTGATATTAAATTTGAATTTAAGAATCTGGGGTGGGGTGGGGGGTGGGAGGGGAGTAGTTATGGGAGGCACGCACCACATTTATTTCCCAATTTTTCTGCTTTATTTAGAAATCACTGAAACTGTTAGTAAAAGATAATCTCCCGATATGCCATTTTATTTGCGTCTTCACGCATTTTAATCAAGCCCAAATCAGATATGACTGACGAGACTCGTGACTCCCATTGGCTACTGGAATTATGGTGTGACTGCATTATCTGAAGTGCAGGATTTGATCACTCATATTAATCTATTTTGACACGTTTTATTTGACATGAATAAATTATTAGCGGATGAGAAGGAGTTCATTTGGGAATAAGTGAAAATTTTAATTAATAACAAAATTAATGCTTATACATCTTTTAAAAAATTCTTGTGAAAGAGAATGCAATCTGTAATTTTAATTAAAATTCATACTTTCTTGTGAATAACGCGGCATGTCAAATGGCCATTCAGTAGATTAACTGGCTTTTACGAGTTGTCATAGAAGTCATTAACTTATTGGTTTGTTTTTCTGAACTGCCAAGCATCAATCAATTTATAATGTCTGACAAAAATGCCTTTCTGGAATTTCAAAAATCTACTCAATTGAATCCACAATTTTACTCAGCTCTTTTAAATCAAAAGCGATTGGCTACATAGGGATGAAAGGATCAACCAACCATTCCAAACCAACTGGTCAATAAGTCCTAAACTTAACTGAAACGAAACACCAAAAAGAAACAAGGCTGACGAAAAGTAAAATTACAAAGTTGAATAAGGTGAGATAATTCGATTTGATTCCCTGTTTATCCTTTATTTATATTAACCCAACTGGCTGTCTTCTCATGCTTAGATGCTATCACTAACTCGTTTTTCCCGCAGTGTTGAACACCGCAGGAAATGAACGTGTGTAAATGGCATTAAAATATGGATATACATTATTTGTTAAACGAAAAGCCAGAGTTACCAATGAAGTGTTCTCTCTGAAAAGTTATAGTTATTTTAAAAATTGTAATAAATTCCAATCTACCTCAGTAGTGACCTGCATTTGCAAATTCTTCCACATCGATTTTCACTACTCTCTATTATTTTTCTCGAATGTTATTCTATCACTTTCAATCTAATCAGGCACTTTATGAAAATTTCCCTCGTTAACAAGAAAGACCTAGTAGCAGCTGATTTAATTAACTAAGTTGGTAGGTACGGATTGACATGGAAATAGCCTAACGCAAAGTTTAAATTATCAATAATTAATGTGAAAGTACTATTCGGCGCTTAATCTGCGCCTTTTGAAATGCCTCATTGATTATTGATAAGCCACGAGACATTTTTCCCTTTCCACCAGATTTTCGAAATCGTGCCATGTCGAAGGTGTCTCAGTATTTGCATGCATTAATAAACATTCATTTCAGATGAGCACTGGACATTAGCATTTGCGTGATTGAGAGAAATTAAAAACCAAACAACGAATCAAACAGAGGGATTAAGTAGACATTTTGGACGCCATTGTACTCGAAAAAGCCAGAGCTAACTGTAGGAAAGCTCCACTCATATCTACCCAGAACGGTAGCATAGAGGTGTCACCTTGTTAAGGTGTAGATATTTGTTTATCCCTTTTTAAGGTGGCTTAAATACTGTGAATGGCTATGGCACTTACTGAATGTTCAAGGGATTGTCATCGATCTAATGGTGCAGACGGCGTACAATGCAATTTTCAAGCGGTGATTAATGATTCAGATAGTGAACTTGGAATTAATTGTATAATTACCCACAACACAATTATAGTAATTTCATATGAAAATAAACGCCAATAAGTAAAAATAAAGGTGAAGTAACCGCATCTAAATTGGATGGGTATGGAAGCACACTTCTCCGAGATACTATTTTTCACGCGACATGGAGAAATCCAACGGTGGTACAATTAGAGGTCATATTTTATTATTAGTAATGACTAATTTCTTCTCAATGGTCACCTCAAATTAAATTAAATGTACTCCTTGATATTAGCTTCAAACAAACACTAAAAGTTAAGCAAATATCCGTTGGATTTTTCAAATCTTTGCTCATTTAACCAAATCATTCCAAGTTATTTCAGAACTTCATTTTGGAGGATCTTTATACGTTTTTTGTCTACCACACCACTGTCATTCGGTAAATCACTCTCACTCAAAATCATTTGGCTTCTCCCATTTCAGGTAATTTCGTCTGTTTAATATTGTGAGTTGAAATCAACCAATCTCAATCAAACCGTATGTTTATGGAGACCCTCAGATGCCACTGACTTAATGAGGAGAAAAATGGCAGACTTATAGAACACGGGCCCGTTTTATTCTTTGTTTAGCAAAAACCATTTCTGTTATATGGGCTTGGGTATGTGACAAATGATTGGCAGTCCGATTAACCAATAAGTTCAGTGACAACATCACCACAAGTGACCCCACATATCTAGATGTGAATGTGGAAATCCAATCAACTCGATATTATAGTGCAAAAGAAATGTTAATCTTGAGTTCCACTCATTTGTATCGGAAAATACTCTTACATAAAATCACCATCATAATCATAATCTTTTTCTTCTTCTTCCTCCGAGTCTGGCTTTCCTCAGTCAATTTGGTTTGTGTAGTGAGTGTATTGTGACTGTCTTTAAGAATTCGGTGAAAGTCAATCTCTACGATTCCGCTTTACTTATAGTAAAGAATTGTTCACTCACTTTTTGATGGTGATGATTCTTATCTTATTCACACTTTTTGATTATGGGGTTCTATTGAATGCCCGTTGAGGAACTTTGAGGATTATTTTGAGTTGCATACATTTGAACCTCAGTTGTCTTCCTTTAACGTGTTTGATTATTGGAAAGAAAGTTAATGCCATTAGAATTGAGGAGACATCAAAGTCTGCATCTAGCCATGTTTTAGCTTCATAATCAAAGGTTTCAGACTCACATACTTGTGTTTGTTTACTCCATTGTCCCCAAATGTTCAATTTGACACGTTCTTTTGTCTTTGAGGCCAATGACCATTTGCCAGATTTCTCGTTGACAGAAAATGTCCTCTTTTCGCGTTCAGAAGAATTTTCAGACTCTTCCTCTTTTAAAATGTTTATTATTAGATGTCTTCCTCCTCCTCCTACTTGAAACATGCCAAGAATTCTGATTAATTGACTGGAACTAAGTGAAATGTCATTTATCTAAAAACTTATAAGCAATTAGACGTCTGGAGAATGAATACGTACAGCATCTCGAAGAGTTTGATTGGCAATGATTAACTGAATGATTGTCTACATGCCCATTTTAAAATAACAATTAAATCTCGATCCGTTAGTTCCTGGTGACTATATCTGAGAGGGTAATGGGTTGCTCTCTTCCTATGCCCCTTTGAAGGTAGCATTGAGCATCTGTGTAATGCAAAAAAATATTGGAAACTACACATAGTGTGAAGACATTTCTCCTCAGTACTTTCAATTTTTCGAAAGTTCTCAGTTCTCTTCCTGGAGATAGTTATTATTGATATCTTGCTTTGAAGAATGGCGCCTATTCTCTAAAGTAGGTTAACGATAATTCAACAGGTTTGTCTAAATTCAGGTCACTCCGATTTTTTGAGTATCCAGTTGTACCCACTTGTGTTTCCAATTTTATACTCACATCTCCCAATTCACTTTGAGCCTTTTTATCGTCAAGGGTATTTTGCATCCTTGTTTGGAAAAAACCCCTCATAGGGCAAAATAACTACTTTTCGAAAGCACCGCTATCTTTCGCACATTGGTGTGGAATGGCTGCTTAATTTAATTACTACTACCTTTGCAGTAGCATCAGGGCACTTCTGGAAGAAGGGAAAAAACGGAAAAATAGACAAAGCAAAAAAATTAAGTCTTTTCATCGTTTTATTTATTAATTAAATTTATGGTGTGTTTTTAGTTTCATTCAAATCCATTACGTAAAGGGGTTATGGAAGATGGTTTTCTGGGCTGAATTTGTCTAAATTTACCAAAAAGTGATAAATGTTTATTAATCAGCTTGATGCATAAGTGACGTGTTGATTGGAAATTGGATGACGTGGTGTCAATTATCCAATTTGAACCAAGCTTTGACTGGTCCGACAAATAGAACAAGCAATTTAGATTGCCAGAAGTGGGTCTTTTGAAAGCCACTTGTAAATTAGCCCTGAAATCTGTGCTGAAATCCAAATTATGCGTGTCCACAAAGGTGCAATACATTTAAATATAATTTTGCTTGGCTTTTACTCCTTCTTCCCATCCCACCCTCTCCNNNNCCCCCCCCCCCCCCCCCCCCCCCCCCCCCCCAACTTCAGCTCATCCCCTATCCTAATAGCCATATTTTTCCCCTAATTGCTGGGAAAGAACCAAGAATTGGCAAATGCAAACACACAAGCGTTTTACCTTTTGATCTTGCTCCAAAATGAACCTTTTATTTGCATCCAGATTTAATTTGGTGGGGTTTTGTATAACCTATTATCTGTTCAAGTTTGAAGCGAAAAGTGAAAATGTAATTACATATAAACTGTGAGGAAAATGAATATTTAGATGCGAGAATATAAAAATTTATTCAGCACCTTAAATCATTTGTGTTAGAGTTTTGGCCATGATGGAATGCTAGGGAGTAAAATTTTTCTAATGTGGGTGAGATAATGCGTATAGCGTCGAGTTTCTCAGCTAGACCAGTTTTGCTGAATTCGAAATCAGCACTAGATATAAATATAAGGAACTAGTTGAGTGATAACTGATTTTTCGCCATTCCAGCTGAAACCCGAATCGACATTTAATCATTCCTCACCTTCCCAGATTAAAGTCCATTGTGATGCAAGACCTCTGCTCTCTTTCAACCTATTCTAATGTGCCTGAACAGTTTGTGCTCATAGTACTATTCCTATGGGCACTTAAGGACACTTCGAATTAGACCTTGGGAGCAACCTCACCAACCAGTACGAGCCAAGCGGTGAAACTACCCTCATAACCACTTTGTACGAGTTCAGCTCATATGGCAAAATCGATTTCTTTCAAATCGGCGTGCAAAGATGTTTTCATCATTTGTTTTCCTATCTACAATGTCCTTTAATTCTATATTGCATAAAATATATATTAAATATTTATATTAGAAAAATTTTTCTTTGGATTGTGACACCTGAATCATGTTTGCCTTTATTTCATTTTTGGGGGTTGAGGTTCACAATCGAAGCCAACACTGTCAGGTTATATTTAAGGAATGCTAATTAGTTCATGGATATTTTCATAGCTGATCTTGAATCAGAATGCCATCATTTGATCCAGATAAATATTATTGGCTAATAATGTGCATAGTCACTGTTTTGTCTTTTAATATAATAAATGCTAACTAAAACATCGTGGCAGATATTTAAAAATAAACTGCAATCTCGTTTCATCAAAAAGATCAGATATCCCTCTGCGACGAGGCTGTTTAATCATTTACTTGCGTGCCATTTAAAATTGGGATCATATGATCGCATAAAAGCTCATGCAATTCTGTCCAGAATAACAGTACAAACGCATTCCCTTTTTATCATTATTTTTCCTTACTATTAATATAAATAGGTAAATATAAATAGGATAAATTTTGAGGGAACCAAAGTGCAATTGTTAATAATTGTTCCTAAGGGATTACAAATGGTTGGTAGATAATGAATAGGTTTCATGAAAACAGTATGTCTTTTCAAAGCACATGGATTGCAAAAAATACGTAGAGGATTCCCTAGATCATGTCTTCGCAAATGATTATTGCGTTAGTCTCATACAATCTTTCATTTCGCAAAAAAAATGTCCAACACCACCCCCCCCCCTCTCCCCTCCCCAGAAAGCAATTTCAGTATACTAGACATTGCTGCATGCTAGCGAAAAGGTAAAATTCCGTCAATTGTGAATTGTTGTTAACGAGAGGACAGGTGTATTCGATCAGTATTTGTCAAATAAAGAATCAATTATCATAGAGACCCACGAAAGGGCGTTTTATTAAATGTCATTAATTTCTCACTCCTTTATGCCAAAATATTTATTGAAATTGTAGTAGTTATAAGAAACAAATGTGTTATCTTTGAGAGTTTATCAGTAATGTGTAACAATCTTATTTGCACACGGTTAGTTGAAAACGGAAAAGCGCTATTTACTCCCTCTAACCCTTAAATTATCATACCATCTTTAAACTTAAGGAGAGAGTAGTTAGAGAAATAACTGAGCTCTCATTTGCCAACTTTTGATTAGTGTAATTAGTGTGTATAAAGGCGAATTGACATAAATGGCTTTAATGGAAAACTGCACACTCGGGAATTTTCCATAAACTTGAACTTCAATAGTATCTTACTTGTTGTCGTTTCTAGACCGTTAGAATAATTAGCAAAAGCGTAATTTTAACTAGAATGTTTTCAACAACCTAATTGGCTATAGTGAATACCTAAGGAGCTTTATTTGATTAATAAACTCATATCCCGCATAAACTTTTCATAAATATGCATATTGTCACCAATTAGCAATCACAGGACTAGTCAAATCATTCCATTGATATGGGCGATAGACTTACCTCCACGTGGTGCACCCTGGGCA
>UZAE01014910.1:0-11331 GCA_900617975.1 Rodentolepis nana | reverse complement strand
CAGGGTGCACCGCGTAGAGGTAAGTCTATCGCACACCCCTCCTAAAAATATAAATATTTGCTTATATCAAATGGTAGTTATCATTAACTCTTTGGTTGACTTCGGGCTTCACAGAGAGGAAGGAACATCAAAGTGAAAAAAGTCGAGAGAGGAGGAGGGGGGGGGGGAACAGAAGAGGGTTTCAAAGATGNAAAAATAATGAAGTTAGGCTGGAAATTTAGCATTGTTTTCGGTTGATGATATATTCTTATTAAAGAGAAGAATTGGCTCCATCGTGATCATTCATCCTAAAAATATTTATTTATTTCAAATGACAGCCGTTTTGATAGCTATCATTAGCCATTTAGCTGACTTCGGGCTTCACAGAGGGAAGGTTCATCAAAGTAGCAGAATGTCGAGGGGCGGGGAACAGAAGAGCGATTCACAGATGTAAAAGAGGCAGACAGACATAAAGGTAGGGAAAAAGGTAAGATGAGTACTGTGAAAGGGGTCGAATATGACAAGCAGTTGGGCCATGGTATTTTGAAGTCAGAAGTCAAATGCCGGTTAATAGACTTTTTTGCCGTATGAGTATACGTTGCCCAGGGTGCGCCAAGTGGAGGTAAGTCTATCGTACACCCCAAAACTATAAATATCGGAATTTGATAGCTCGTTACTGATGCCCAAAGGTAATTAAATATTTATTAAAATTGAGTGATTGCTTTTCAATATAGATCTACGGAGTCCTGATTACTCTGACTTTTTGCTGCCCCATTTCAGCTCTGCCAAAACTGTGAGCTAGGTAAAATAATCTGAGGTCATTCGCCACCTAAAATCCCTTGAAAGGTAAAATAAATATGAGGGGAGGGGGGGGGGAGGGGTCAAGGCCGATCCATCATGATCAAATCTTCTGCCAATGAACACTAAACATTATAGAAAAAACATTTACCGCAACTCAGGGATGAATCATTAAAATTGAATTTAGGATAGTAAACATCCCAATAGTTAAATGTTATCCCAATCTCCTTGTCAAGAATCAAATGAAGTTGGCTTCTTTGAAACTTGTAGTTACCCTCTATATCTTCTAATCTCATTCATTCTATTATGTATTGGACTTTCTTTAAGTCGATTTCGATTTCTTCCCACATTAAAAAATTGGTGCATGTTTTTTAAATGTCTCCAGGTACAAATATTATATTTTGGTTCTCTAATTAATATAAAAACGACGTGATACAATCTCTTTTAATAATAAAGTGGTGTATAGTATTGTAAGATAAAGTAGTTACCTTAGCAGTTCTTTAATGAATTAACCTTTTTTTATTGAAATGTCGTGATTGTTTAATGGAACAATTGCTCTAAAACGCGATATCCCAAAGCATCTCAGGAAGACACCGTCATTATTTTGGTGATTCATTAGTAATTAGCTTGGCTTTAGATTTATGGCCATAACCTAAGAAACATATGATTTTCCGTTTAAAAATAGCAGATATCCAAGCAGTCTGGTTGGGTAAAGGGCCGTTTGTACGATTGCAAAGGATAGGCACCTAGTTAACCTTACTTCACCACATAATAAGAGGATGGAAATGTAACCCTAGTGATTAGAAGAGTTTATCAAAGGGAGACAGGGAACAGAAGCGTTAGACCAAGAGTATGAGTAACGAACTACGTATAAGAGAAGTATGTGTATTTCAAGTAGACAGAACATCCAAAGTCTGTGAGTACCCGACGGATGATGGGTATGATAGCAGGCTATGTCAGAGACCATAAGTGGAGCTGAACAAATAGTCATAGTACCCTCTATTTTTCTAGAATATAATCAATTGTCCATTCTCTGCCATTAAATTACGGAATCTCTCTCCCCCACTCCATAGCTGGATTACTTTTTTCCCAATTTTAGACATTGAGAATTAAGTAAGATGGTTAGACAATCTCTTCGATGCATTTTCCTTCTAAGTGTCCATTAATCAGTTCAATGATGATTTAACTTTACAAAGCCCAGTTTAATTTATCAATCACAATGCGCACCAATGAACCTTGACCTTATAGTCTTCAGTAGGAAAATTGCCTAACTCTTTTCAAGCAATACATTTGACCTTCTATCACTTTTTGAGTAATTAGAAACTTTTGATTTCCTCTTCCTGACTCTTACCACCGTTACTTAACACCTTAGCAAGTTTTATTACCATTTCCCCTCATGGTTCTGTTCATTCAAGAAGTATCAGAAAAAGTGGTTTGAAATTCATGAGCATGGCATAGGAGTATGCATAAGCAGAATTAATATAACAAGGAATGCAATTATATTGAAATAAAGGCTGATTTCTACAGCTAATTGAGGGATACCACTTGCACATGGAGCAATTCATGTGACACACCATATAAGTACTCAAAAGCTAATTTGCAAATCTAAGAGGAATGAAAAAGTGCATTCGGTCTGAACCGTTTACAATACCACTTAGCCGCAACTATCTGTTGGGAAATGGCCAATCATATCGAATAGAAATGAGCACATTTATCTCTATAATGACATAAAGTGGCAACTGACCCACAAGTATTACCCCCCCCCCACTGAGTAATAGTAATGCTACTCAAATATGGCTACCTTGGTCGCAATGTTATCATATTGCATAGTATTCTTACTTCAAGGATATTTAAACGTAAAATTGCCTCTTCTAATTTACCCACTTTCAAGTTCTCCTTAAAATACGAATCCCTCTTTTCCTTGTTTTGTACTTGCTGCCCGTAACTCACCCATACGTCATTCCTCCAACAAGCTACTGATCAATTTGTCCCAGTTACTTGACCTCCATACAACTAGCTTCTCAGTAGGAAGCCGATGATTAAATCAAGTCACCATGGGTTTTATTTTATTCTAATTATGAAATAGCTGATTTTCTCACCTTCCCAAGAGGTGTATAACCCTTAATTTGGGAAAACGGATACTATGATCAATGCTTTTGATGTCATTTACAGTCATTATCTCAAGAGTGGAGTAGTTTACTACCTGCTAACGTAAATGAGACTGGATAAATGTGAGAGATTCCATAAAAATATTGAACAATTGTTACTTAGTTACCGAGGGAATGCCTTCGACTCAGAGAGGAGTCTGTGTGTGCTCATGTGGGGCTGCACTTTGAATATACAAAAGATGATATTTCATTTCGTTTGAAATGTAAAAATTATTATTATTATATTTATTTAGAAACTTAAATGATTTTAATTTTTACCCTGTTATCGGATGTAATGCAATTTGTTTATTGAGTACCGTGAGCTCCAGTTGGTGGATTTCTAAAGTGCGCGTCTGCAATTTAGTCTTATCTACATAAGCAAAGGCTAAGTGAATTTGGCGTAATGCCAAGTTACATATTTGTCCTAGAAGCAAAAAAAATTAATTATCTATCTGCTATCGAGTCTTATTCTTTGGTTGTTTTTGATTAAGGTCAAATTGGGTGGATCTAAACTTAAATTTGCATAGGACTTGCAGAGTACATGTGTATACAATCGCCAGTTTCTGGTATCATCTCACTTTTCCCTTTCAATTATGAATCATAAATGTTTAGATAGTTGTTTTAAAATCTATTTTACCTAGAAATAAGATCAGCATTTGCCTCTTATACCAACCTGAAAAATTCAAAGGAAATATTAAAAAATGAAGTTCAAGTCGTACCTTCTCTTAGATTTGTCTATCTATTTTGTAGTGTGTAACAGTAATGTCCGCAAAAATGAATCTGAAAAAAAACTGCGAACTGCTTCCTATCAAATCGACTTCTCACAAATGAAAGGAAAGGCATGTTGATTTTCTTATCACTGTACCAAGTCTCACTTAATATGGACCTTTAATGTTATTCTTGGAACCGAAAGAAAAACAGTTTTGATTATAAGTGCCTTAAAAATTTTCGTAAATGGTAAAACCAATTTGTTATCTTGATTAGACAATGTTATTATTATTATTTAGAGTAGCGATGTAAAAGTTCACCATTTTCTTAAAATGTAGTAAATATCATTTTATTTTATTTATTTATTGGTTTTAAACTTTCGTTACTTTTTGTGGAATTGAAAGAATAGGAGTAGAATCATTGTTTTAACCAGAATCTTGGAGAGTATATAACTACACAGCAAGTCAATTAGTTTTTTTTACTTTTCTCCTCCTCAAATACTTTTTTATATCAAATGGCAGGCGTTCTGATAGTTGTCATTCGCCCTTTAGTTGACTTCAGGCTCCACAGAGGGGAAGAAACATCAAAGTGGAAAAAATTCGAGAAGGGTGGGAACAGAAGAGTGTTTCAAAGATGCAAAAGATAGACACAAAAGTAGAAAAGAGGTGAGGTGAGTACTGTGGAAGTAGTCGAATATGGCATACAGTGGAATCATGGCAGTTTGAAGTCAGAAGTCAACTGCCCATTGATAGATTTTTTTGCCTTATGAGTATACGTTGCCCAGGATGCACCACGTGGGGGTAAGTCTATCGCACAGCCCGCTTTCACTAAACATTAATCACCTTAAAGATGTAAAAGGGCCTAACACAAAGGTAGTTGAAAGGTAAGATGAGTACTGTGACAGGGGTCGAATATGACAAATAGTTGGGCCACACACGAAGACACACGTCTTCGTGCTCCTCCTAGTTCTTCCTCATTCCGCTTTTACCATATTTCATCTTTCATTCGATTCCATCTCTCCGATGTACACGTGGCCCTACTTAATATCCAATTACCTCATTCGGAAACGTGTGTCGTATGTGTAGAGCACATCGTAACTGCACCCTTAGCCTAAATGTTAAGGTAACAATCTTTCCTACTATGACCCCTTCATAAGCGTTTATCAACAGTGAACTTACTTAGTATTTGATAGCATTGCCCTATCCTTTTTCAAGGCTAGATCTAACATCCACGTGCTCAATTGACCGACAAAGCATAGATGGATGAATTTCAGATCACCAAGTTGTAGAATATTTTGCTGATGTCCAATCTAAATAAGTAATTTGAAGTTAAGCTCCCCTGCTCCACGTCAACGTAGTTTAAATCGCATTTTAAGTGTTGTTTTTATTAGTAGGCGAAATCGATTTCTCGGTGAAATGCTAATTCATAATTTTAAATAGTCGTTATTTTGTTGTTGACATTTTAGAATTACTAATCGTCGCCACTTGTCATTAAATGCTTGAACATGGGTAAATGGCGAAGGCGTTAGTGTCCCACTTCTGCTCTTGAGTCCAGACGGAAGCAAACACGCCTTCTATTCGAAGCTGATTGGTTAACACTGGCAACTCTTGTCACAGTTACCCAATCACCTCTATCGCCTATTTTTCCCAAAAAGCCCACGATCCTTTCCTAACACGCACAATTGTGACCCTGAGTTGCATCCAATGAGGGAGTTCTAATGGCAACTAAGCAATGACAACCAAGCGAAATTGATAGCTAGTTGCCAAAGCCAAGACAAAGGAAATAAGGCTTTCTTCACATTAATCTTCATTTTAATTCCGATCAAAGTGGCGGTAATTGATTCAAATAGGGAAATTTAAAATTCTCAATTGGATATTGGTTTGTGGTCAGATTTAAATACATGACTGCTTGAAATTTTCAAGAGTTCCAACTTATTAAAAATTCATGGCACAAAATCACTTATTTTTAACTTCTTGTCGTGTCCATCATGTTTAAGTTTCCTTAAAGTATTTGTAAAATGGTTAATAAGGAATCATAGATTGGTGTGGAACAGTGGAGAAAATTCAAAAGCCGATGTCTTGGATATAAAAGTAATATTTGATCAGGATGAAAATATGCTGGCAGAAACTGAAAAATAAAAATTTTCATTAAAGATTTCTTACGGCAAAGCAATGAGGTTGGCACATTTCTGATTTGTAGTCGTATTACTGATATTTAATAGTAGGATTTTAATTATATGTCTTCGAGGAATTTAAACACACACCTAAATGATTTTTAGGGTACTTAACAGGATTCGTGATGAAAATCTGTTCCATAATATATAAATTTGAATTTATTTTCAAAAAGTTCGAGTAATTTCTCCTAACATACTTTAAGAATTTAAAAAGTGTGTTCAGGGTGCTAAATTCGTCATTGTATAATTGAGGGCTGAATGTAAATTCTTCAGAATTTGGACTGAAAATTTCAAATAATAAAATGATTAATTATGAGAAGGAACCGGCATGGAGCTCGTATTTAGCCCCCTTAACCTTCATTTGACTGATCAAATTGAATGAGAGCATCATTGAACTAGATGGCATTCAAGGCGAGTGCCAATGGTGCCCACAACAGAATTTATATCCCTCCGAAGAGGGAGCAAGTCAATCGAATTCCGTTTATCCGGTGAATTAAATATCACTTCTTTGTTCATATAACCTCGGCTCTAGGACGAATGCTTGAATGGAAGTTTTGGGAGTTAATTCGCTCGAAGACCACTTTACTATTCTGTTCATCTGGCTTTTGATTCATAGTTGGAAAACAAACATAATATTACATTTATGTATATTTTTCATGAATCGGATATCCCTATGCTTAATGAGGGGACGCTTCATAAAACAACTGATAATAACAGGTTTGAATAAGCTATTCATATCTCCCAATTGATTTCCTAGTCACTAACCTGTCATATCATTTAAATGTTTAGCGGCCCTCTTGTCATACTGATGGTTAGTCTAGACAAAATTACATTCGATCCGGCGGTAAGCTTAAATTCAAACTCCATTTATATGAAAAGATCATTTCTAATGCCATACTTGATTGAATAAATGTAGTATTTACCTAATGATTTCATTCGGTTTAAGTCAGAAGGAAGTTTATTTATTTATATCCAATGGCAGGCTTTATGATAGTTATCATTAGCCCTTTAGTCGGCTTCAGACTTCACAAAGGGGAGGAACAGACAAGGTCACGAAAAGTGAAGAAGAGAGAATAGAAGAGTGATTCACAGATGCAAAAGTGAAACGGACACAAAGGCCAATAAAAAGGTAAGGTGCTTACCGTGGAAGTAGTGGGATGTGACATACAATGGGACCATAGTAGTTTGAAGTGAGAAATCAACTGCTTATCTATTGATTTTTTGCCGTATGATTGAACCTCGCCCAGTGTGCACCACGCGGAAGTAAATTTCTGGAAAAAATCTGTACAATAACCGCACATCGTTGACAAAATGTAGTTTACTAATCAAATTACTGCTACTTAATCAAATGCAAAGATGCAAATTCAAGTGGCATGAATTCCGATTGACGAATCAAACTTCCCATAGATGCGTAGTTGAACTAAAGTGTGCTTAATTGTGTAAGCAAGAGAGCTGTACTTTTAACGTCGCAACATCTGAGCTGATAAAGTAACATTTTAAATATACCTGTTCCGCTAATGCGCAGTGCGTTTTCGCTTAATGGAAATTGGAGGAATCTCGCGAACACCTTTTCAGTAGAGAAATAAAGGTCATTTACACCTCTCAAGGTTATATAGATGGGAAATAGTAAAGCATTTGCCCGAAAAAGTACTGTACTTTTAATTTTGACTTACTATTTTTATGTCACTTTATGAAGCCACTTTATGTTTAGAGATGTTAGTCTGATGGATAGGCTAGTGGTAAACTCAATGCGTTAGTGTGATTTACCCCTCTCCCTCCCATACCTAAAATTCTAGACTTAGATGTTGAAAAATTTTTCGCTTTGTCCTGATTAGACCTAATATGGAGCACCTATGCTACAAGTGACCTGATATCGAAACCAAAGTGCACTAAAACATGACCTCCCATTATTGCAATGTTTAATTAAGTAAAGGAATAGTAGTAAAAATCCTAAGTACTAATCATGCACTTTAAATTTAATTTGAGCTCTCTACTCTATCAACGTCTCCCAAACTCTACTATATTTCAAAATTCCTAACAAAATTGAATTCACAAAATAAATTTACAAATTCATTATGCAATAGCATTTTTGTTGCAAATACATCCATAGGTGAGCACTTAATACTTGGACAGTATGCTGGCATCCAATGAGCCTTGCATCTTGACAGCTACGCCAATTCGCCTGACAGTGATCTGGCCTTCAACTAGTAACCAGATGAGGGCGAATTTTTCGCAACCAAAACATTGAAAAAATTAATAATAAAGTGAAGTGATAATGGTATTCAATTTTTTCTTTTATTCGAGACAATTCTAAGATGCCATAATTATAATTGTAATGGTAATAGTAAAAATAAAAAAAAACAAGCCCATCCGTGTAGGGTTGAAATTTGAGGGGAGAGCCAAGTGGGTGTGCGATAGACTTACCTCCACGTGGTGCACCCTGGAAATATGCCTTCACTATCAACATCTTATTTGGAAGCGGAGGGGTGTGTGCGATAGACTTACCTCCACGTGGTGCACCCTGGACAGCGTGCGATAGACTTACCTCCACGTGGTGCACCCTGGGCAACTTTCAACCCTTGCTGGTTTTCTAAACAATTATTCTTAAGAATACGATAGACTTACCTCCACGTGGTGCACCCTGGACAACGTACTTTCAAATGGCAGGCGTTATGATAGGTATCATGGGGTGTGCAATAGACTTACCTCCGTGGTGCACCCTGGGCAATGTATATTTAGACTTACCTCCACGTGGTGCACCCTGGGCACCGTATACTCATACGGCAAAAAAGTCTATTAACCGGCAGTTGTTGCGATAGACTTACCTCCACGCGGTGCACCCTGGGCAACCCACTCATACGGCAAAAAAGTCTATTAACCGGCAGTTGACTTATCACTTCTCATACGGCAAAAAAGTCTATTAATCGGCAGTTGACATCCCATACGGCTACCTCCACGTGGTGCACCCTGGGCAACGTGTACTTACAACCTCCATGTGGTGCACCCTGGGCAACGTATACTTATGCGGAAAAAAGTCTATTGACTGGTAGTTGACTTCTCACTTCAAACTACCATCACCCCACTGTATAGTTGACTTCTCACTTCAAACTACCCTCACCCCATTGTATGCCATATTTCACCACTTTCACAGTTCTCACCTCACCTTTTTTCTACCTTTGTGTCTTTCTCTTTTACATCTTTGAAACACCCTTCTGTCCCCCACCCCCTCTCGACTTTTTTTCACTTTGTCTGTTCTTCCCCTGTGCGAAGTCCGAAGTCAGCTAAAGAGCCAATGATAACTACCATTTGATATAAGCAAATTATAAAATGCCTACAATAAGTGGTACCTTCATCAACGCAGCAGAAATGTTGGCTGAATACAACAATTCCGAATCTCAAACACCTCCTTGCTTATGAAGAACAAGACTTTACTTTATGCTGCCTTGGCATATTCAAAGTGATTTAAAAAATTAGCAATAAGCGGATTTCTTGTTTTCAGTAAAGACATAAGATGACCATTTACTCTTGAAAATATTTACTTTTGATTTAAAGTGCAATTGGAAATTTGAGATATCAATTTGTCAAAATAATCAGGTTGGTCAGTCTATACATTATATTGAGTATATCATGGTCTTTTACAACTGCAAGATTTTAATATTCGCGCACCAATTTATCTGGACACCACAGTCAGACATTGGGCTGGATAATTGTCATGACTGCGCTTGATCCGGAATTGCAATCACTTTAACGTCATTCCAAGGAGCATATATGTTGTAGATGATTGAGTTTTATTGGTCGGTTGGATCTTAGCTAGGTGGTTGCTGATTTAGATTTACACAGAATGAAGTTTGTACTCATTTAAATAAATAAATAAGAGTTCAACTTATAATTTTGATAGGAATTCCCTTTCGTCTGTGTTCCTTGAATAGAGCTGTAATTTTCTTTGATAAAATAGGAGAAAAGTGTAAGTCATTGATAAAGCCTATGCACGCTCTATTTATTTCGTAAACACTTCAATATCAATTTGGATCTAAAATATGATCGTAAAGCGGAGTGTCCATTTATAGGCTGCAAACGATTGGTTAATTCTTCACTACAAAACTAAAAAAATCGCCAACCTATTGATGACTCAGATGACCGTCACGTTCCACGTGAAGGTGGTGTCGTGATGGGCCAAAAATCAAACGGAATTAAAGTACAAAAATAAATATTTAATGATTTTTATTTCAGAAGGAACGTGGTTTCATCATCTTCCCTTTCATGACTGTGTTTAGAACCCCTCCCCATCCTAGTCATGAGTTCAGCTTCTTTTACAAAAATTACGACAAAATACCTGGATGGCAGAAGTCTCAGAAGTTCGATGGAATTTGTTGTTTGTAGTGCTGTTAACTGATTACTTCATTAAGTATACCGATACGCGACTGTGAGAAAATAACCAACATATATCTCTTAATAAGTACTTGATGGGCAAATATAAGATTATGGCTTTTTAATCGCAACCACAATAGAAAAGAAGACCTTTTGAACCTGACTTAGAGTAGCATGAATTCAAAAGGCTGAAAGGAGGATCAGATGGTTGATCAATTCTATGGGCTAATTAGACTGGAGGTTGAATTTGTTAAAATTAGTATAAAATTATGATAGAAGCACAGGGAGGATTTCAGTTCATTTCATTTAGTGGAAATAAAATCCGAGTGGTCTGGATCAGCTGCTGCCGATGTATAGATTACATACTCATACCACATTGAGCCGTTTCACAATTTTACTTGCCTATGTATTTAATCATTATGAAAGAAATATTTATATTAACTCATTTGGGGGCATGCAATAGACTTACCTCCACCCTTGACAACGTATACTCATACGGCAAAAGATTCTATAATTTGGTAGTTGACTTCAAGCTATTATGAACAGCCTGAAATGAAACTCCAATAAGAGAAACTGCCCTTGTCAAGCCGACTCACAACTTCTACAGATCCCTCAGTGGAATGCTGGAGGGATGTCGCAGGACATGAAGGTCCAAAACCAGAAAATCCTGCGTACCTATGATATAGACATATTCACAATAATGGAAGCCGGCCTTAGGGATGACAACCTCATATTCTACCAAGTTCCAGGTTAATCCATCTATTTCCTACCTAAAGACGGCAAGTAGCAAGTGGAATATTGACTGGAGTTAAAGAAGGCCTCACATCACATTTGCGAACTAATCAAGAGTATGGGCTCGGCACAAGACATATGCGAAATAATCAGATTAAATGAATGGAAAATTCAAAACTACTTCAAGATATACGCGTCTATAATCCATTCCAGAATAGATCCTACTTCGATCCCCTGAACATCTCACACATATCTATAGTACTTCAACGCCCGTTTCACTAGATGAGGCTATTCGAACAGAAATAGCTGGAAACGAAATCGAAGACATGCCTAACGGCAGCTCTCTAGAACTTATTTACAGTGGTGAAGATCCTGCTGCATATCTTCACTACAATGGAACCAGAACAACTCCTGACTTGCTCCTGG
>UZAE01014909.1:0-11332 GCA_900617975.1 Rodentolepis nana | reverse complement strand
CAGTCTGTTCAGCAGTGTTGCGAAGGGCGTCCCGCTTTCTTTTCACTCCCTCAAGGTGTTTAGACCAAAACACTCGATAGTGTTTAGTTTTGCCTCTGGAACTAGTTTTCTTTGCACATCTGATCATGATATTCGTGATAGCAGTGCAAAGTTTGTCAGGATGTTGGTTGAAGTTGAATGGACTTGTGTGAAGTTCTTTCTCTAAAAGGTTTGTGAATCTAGGCCAGTCAGCATTCTTGAAGTTCCATGATAGCTTAGTTGGCACTTTCCTTGTCATGCTTTTGCTGGCGAAGGTGATACGAGCAATGACTGGTTTGTGACCAGAACCAGGATCGTCAATTATTTTGCGGTGTGTATGCTCACTGATGTCGCTTGAAGCCAAGAGTAAATCAGGAGTTGTTCTGGATCCATTGTAGTGCAAATAGGTAGCCGGATCCTCATTGCCGTAAATAAGTTCCAGAGGGTTGCTGTATAGCATATCTTCAATTTCCTTTCCAGCTATGTTTGTATCCTTTTATCCCCATCTGGTGGAATGGGCGTTGAAGTCTCCTAGTACTATGGTTTTGTGTGAGATGTTCAGAATGTCAAATTTGGGTCAATTCTGGGGTGGATTTTAGACTGCAAATATCTTGAAGTGGTTTTGACACTTCCAAACATTTAATTTGATTATTTCCCATTTGTCTTGTGTCGAGCCCATATTCTTGATTAGGTCTTAGTATGAGGTGAGGTTTTTTTAACTCCAGTTAGAATTCCACTTGCAACTTGCCGGTATTCAGATTGCACAGGGTGTAACCTGGGAATTGGTAGTACTTCAGGAGGTACAAGGTGTAACCTGAGAATTGGTAGTACTTCAGTTGGTTAGAATTCCACTTGCAACTTGCCGGTATTTAGGTAGATTAGTTATAATTCCACTTGCAACTTGCCGGTATTTAGGTAGATTGCTACAGGGTGTAACCTGGGAATTGGTAGTACTTCAGTTTTGCCATCCGAAATGATATGAATTGGTAGTACTTCAGTTTGTCATCCGAAATGTTTGCAGAATTGGTAGTACTTCAGTTTGTCATCCGAAATTTTAGCTACCATAATTGTGAAAATGCCTACACCATAGGTTTATAGGATTTTCTGTACTTGGATCTTTTTGGCCGGAGATATTCCTCCAGCATTCCACTGGAGGATCTGTAGACGTTGTGATTCGCCCTGACGAGGGCGATTTTTTTATAGCTTTTTTTAAAGCTAATCATAATTAATCAAAGTCAAAAACGAATGTCGAGTGATAGAATTTTTTGCCGTACTAAGTTACGTTGACCAGGGTGCACCACGTGGAGGTAAGTCTATCGCGCGTCAAAAGAACTAATGTTCATGAAATGAAGGCAAATTTCGGAGTCATTAAAAAACCACGTGCTGGAACCATTTAAAATTAAAATGTATGAAATTGACAGTTGATTGACCGTAAGTTACATAAGTATTTCCATCGCCAATTGTATCATTTTTGGAATTTACCAATGCCAGAATATTTGACTCTTAGGGAGAGACACGACCACGAACAATATTGACTGTCTTCGATGTCTGTTTGGTTTTGAATAGATTGTACTCGATCGAAATTGGGGGTATTTAAAAACCAGAAAACTCATTGCTTTTAGCATAATGCGACCATACGCCTGAGAACGTGTGCGGAGTCTTATATGTTGGAGTTCAATTCACTGATAAATTTCGGTATAATAATTGGGTTCGAGGACTGTACATTGCTAATCTCATAATATTTTTGCCTTTTAAGATACATTTCAACGTTAAAAATGGGCAATAACGAGATAAAGCAGCATGATAGATGTCTGAAATGGCAAAATAATCACATTTTCGAAAACTTTAAATTAAGTTAACATTGTTGAGGCTAGTGCTAATAACATGAATTTTGAAAGCCTATTATTTAGTAATAAAATGAAATTGGTTGTTAGCAGTGAAAATATCTTGATAGCGTGTTAGAGATTAAAAATACTATGTCGCCAAGTGAGGGTGATCAGCATCTTCAAGATATTAAGTTTTACCGAAATTTATATGTTCGTTTCATATTATCCATCTTAGCACTAACTGGTGCATTCTCTATCTTGTTGACAACTATAGTGCCAATTTTGACATTCATTACTATTTTTTTTTCAAACAGGGATTGTCCAAGACGTAATTTATTTTGGTTTATTTGCCCCATATATAATTAAACTGAAGTGCTAAATTACTTCAATAACTTGTCTGTTTCAGTGCCCATATAAGGTCAAAAATGTTAATCTTTGAACTCCACTTGCATTCACACATTTTACTTTGAAAATCAAATCTGCTTGAAAAGCAGATGTTATAAACATCTGATTTCTTCCAAACAGGATCAATCAGATTTAAATGATTATAAGTAGTTTCATTCAAAATTTGAAAAATAGAAATAGCTATTATAGATCATATGTTATCGGTTCATAATTAAATTTGAATAATTTATATCAACACCTCTACTTAAATAAATCATTAGATTTAATTGTCAATGAAATAAAAAACGCAAAATTAGCGGTAGTAAATGCGTATCTAGTAAAATGACGCTGATCGGTTAAGAAAATACAAAGAGATGAGCACTTTGGTATATGTCTTCGGATGATTGGAGATGAAGCTGATGGCATTCGCCATAATAAGTGGCTCACATTATTGGCTGAATAAACATCTTGTAAGTGGTGTTGAGAGTTGAGCGTGCACAGTCCCATACGCTACCAGCAAGACGCTTCAGTACATTCAGTCTATTGGAGACTCGTTCTGCTATTTTAGCAATGTGACTTTTCCACGTTAGCTTTGGGTCAAACGTTATTTTTAGATAAGTGAACTCATTGGTTTTTTCTATGGTAGTATCCTTGTACCTTAGAAGCGGGTTTATGCTGTGACGGGCCAATAAAATGTTTGGAATGCAGTTGTTGCGGTGTTAATTACCATTCCATTGTTTTCGTGCCAGTTAGCTAGTAGTTTATGTGCACCATTTAGAGCACTTTCAGTCCTCTCCTGAGCGTTTTTCTTAGGGACGGAATACCATAGAACAAGATCATTTGTGTAAAATAAGCAGTTGATGATCGTGACTGTCTGTACCAATTCGGCTATGTCATTGATGAAGACATTGAAAAGAGTGTAGCTTGTGACAGCTCCCTGTGAAAGGCCTGTTTGTAATAGATTGGATTTTGATGGAGCATTTTCATATCTGATTTTACATGTTCTTTGTCCAATGAATGCTTTGAACCAGCTTAGCACGTAATGCTTAATACCAATCTTTGCCAATTTTAGAATTACCTTCTCTATCCATACTAAGTCCTATGCTAATTTGAAATCAACGTANAGCACACCACATCAGTGTCTGCTAATGGGGTCATGGGGAGAGAGAGGCTTTTAGGTTTTTCATCGATTTGTAATTCTTTCTTCTGTTCAATGGCTTTCTATATTAGACAAGATTGTCTTTTCAGATGTCTTTTTGCCTATTCTCATAAGTGCTGAAGAACTTATCCATGTGAATGCGCAGTTAGCTTCTCATACAGGATCAAGGCCTTTTCTTTGTTAAGGGAACATATTGTGGTACTTCCTGTAANGTCTTTTTGCCTATTCTCATAAGTGCTGAAGAACTTATCCATGTGAATGCGCAGTTAGCTTCTCATACAGGATCAAGGCCTTTTCCTTGATAAGGGAACATATTGTAGTGGATCCTGTAACTAGGAGCATTGCATCAATGGGTGTTGATTTTATCCCTCCAGTAATTAGTCGTAATGCTTGGTTATGTGCCTTCTCGAGTGGTTTGTGAGCCACCTCTGTTGATATCATGAGTGGCTCACAGCAATACAACATTATTGGCTGAATATTTCACAGCAATACAACATTATTGGCTGAATAAACATCTTGTAAGTGGTGTTGAGAGCTGAGCGTGCACAGACCCATGCGCTACCAGCAAAATGGTTCAACACATTCAGTCTATTTAAGATTCGTTCTGCTATTTTAGCAATATGACTTTTCCATGTTTGCTTGGTATTAAACGTCATTCTGAGATAAGTTAACTCATTGGCTTTTTCTATGGTAGTATCCTTGTACCTTAGAAGCAGGTTTATGCTGTGAGGGGCTAAATAATGTTTGAAATTCAGTTTTCGCGCGTTGATTACAATTCCATTGTTATTGCACCAGTTTGCTAGTTGTTTTAGTGCAGAATTTAGGACACTCTCCGTCCTCTCCCGAACGTTTTTCTAAGGGGCGAAATGCCATAGATCAAGATCATCTGCATAGAGTAAGCACTTGATCCTGTGACTTTCTGTACCGATTCGGCTATGTCATTGATGAAGACATTGAACCCTGTGAAAGGCCTGTTTGTAAAGGATTGGATTTTGATAGAGCATTTCAGGCCTGTTTGTAAAAGATTGCATCTGATAGATCATTTCCATATCTGACTTTACATGATCTTTGTACATCAAGACCTGTTTGTAAAAGATTGGATTTTGATAGAGCATTTTTATCAATTACATGATCTTTGTTCAATAAATGCTTTTATCCAGTCTAGCATGTTATGCTTAATACCAATCGTTGCCAATTTTCAAATTAGCTTCTCTTTCCATACTAAGTCATATGATGATTTGAAATCGACGAAAACAGCCGTAAGGGTATTTCTTGCGTCAAGGGCATCTTTGATGTGCTGGGAGAAAGCGGCCACTTATACGTGAGTTGATATTTGTGATCGAAAACCTGCTTATTCATTGTTAAGAATATTTTTGGACTCAATTGACTAATTCTGTTATTGACAGACTGGCCATTGTACAATTTTCGCTTTAAGTATTTTATATGGCATTTATAATTTCTCCAAACTCTATGGCGAATAATTTCAACTATGTATTTTTTACTTGGAATTGCACAACGCCGGCAGAAATGGACAAAATCAATTGCTGCTCATTTTTGCTGCATTTTAGCGTCTGCTNTTACCATTTGATTGTTGTGGCACCAGTTTGCTAGTAGTTAAAGTGCACTNATAGTTGTCAAAGTTGCTAGGGTCTTTGCCCTTTTTAGTAATGGTATTACTATGGCCGCTTTCCATTGGTTAGGAACAAGACTCGTCTCCCAGATTTTATTGAAAAGCGTCAGCTTGGTTTCCATGGCTTTTGGTTCCATTCGGCGTCGGTGGTAAGCAGTTTGTTTTTTTAACGTATTTGTTCTTTCTTGAGTCTNAGTTGATGATCGTGACTGTCTGTACCAATTCGGCTATGTCATTGATGAAGACATTGAAAAGAGTGTAGCTTGTGACAGCTCCCTGTGAAAGGCCTGTTTGTAATAGATTGGATTTTGATGGAGCATTTTCATATCTGATTTTACATGTTCTTTGTCCAATGAATGCTTTGAACCAGCTTAGCACGTAATGCTTAATACCAATCTTTGCCAATTTTAGAATTACCTTCTCTATCCATACTAAGTCCTATGCTAATTTGAAATCAACGTAAACATCCGTAAGAGTATTTCTTGCATCAAGGGAATCTTTGATGTGTTGGGAGAAAGTAGCTACTTGTTGGTTCGTTGATCTTTGCGGCCTAAAACCTGCTTTTTCACTCCTAAGAATATTGGTGGTCACAAGAAATCAAGTCAGCCTCCTGTAAATTATTCTTTCCATAAGTTTAGTCAACACGCTTGTGATGGAGATAGACTTATAGTTGTCAAAGTTGCTAGGGTCTTTGCCCTTTTTAGTAATGGTATTACTATGGCCGCTTTCCATTGGTTAGGAACAAGACTCGTCTCCCAGATTTTATTGAAAAGCGTCAGCTTGGTTTCCATGGCTTTTGGTTCCATTCGGCGTCGGTGGTAAGCAGTTTGTTTTTTTAACGTATTTGTTCTTTCTTGAGTCTTTCCCTGTTATTTTGGAGGTTACCAAGGAATTTGAAAGTGCGTTGGCTATCACTATCATAGTTGATATTTGAGATGAAGTTGTCGAAGGAAGTCCGTATTGCTTGTAAGATGGCTTGCCTTAGGACAGCTGATTGTCGTCTCCAGGCTTGTACGTCTTCCATTCTTCCAGTCTGATCAGCAGTGTTGCGAAGGGCATCCCGCTTTATTTTAAGTAATGACTCGTTTGTGACCAGAACGAGGATCCTCAATTATTTTGAGGCGTATATGCTCGCTGATGTCGCTTAAAGCCAGGAGCAAGCCAGGAGTTGTTCTGGTTTCATTGTAGTGCAAATATGCCAGCAAATTTGAGGCAGTAATGTGCTGTGTTCGGAGCGAATTATTTTGCAGAAATTTACCATTGGATTGAACTGAAGCATATAAGAGACTTCGTACACATTCTCAGGCGACTAATATGCAATATGCTAAAACGGTCTACTTGCTGGCTTATTTCTACCCCTTCTTTACTCTTGCACGCTCCAATCCGAATCAGTTTCGAAGACAATGAAAATCGTGTTCGTTTTGGCTTCAAATATGCTAGCGAAAGAAATTTCCCTAAAACCTTTGCAATTTGAGTGCATTTTCTCGTTCATGAATTCATCTCAGTCTGCAGAAATACAATAACACATGGAAAGTCTTGGCTGACAAATCTTCTCAAACGACGAAATACTTATGTAACTCACGGTCTCTCTATTCAAACATTATCTTTAAATGGCTCATGGATATGCAATTCTGCAACCTCGATCTTAACGATAGTGAAAGCGGACAATTCAGCCTCCATTTCATAAGCGTGAGTTAATTTGACGCTCAATTACATTTTCAATTCATAAACATTTTAAGGTTTTTAACGAGATGATTTGGATCCCTTTAAACGGTTGTTGGGTGACGACAATTATCCGCAATATATGTATATGTATGTTTATCAGTATGGGTATTGCAAGATTTACACCAAATAATCTATTGCCAAATTAAAATTTCTTCTATGAAATTGTTCAATTGTGTACTTCTTTGTTTTAGTTTATAAAGGGGTGTCCTACAGGAACAAAATGGGATGACAAAGTGCGTCATGCTCACATCTAGGGAGGATATAGTATGGGTCTGCCAATCAATGACAATTATATGTGACTTTTAAAAGAACTGAGTTATTTGAATTGATACTATTAGTTTATTTTATTCATTATGCAATTTTAATTTCGTTATTTTATAAGAGTCAGTCGTATTATAATGATTACTTTTCGTATCATTATGTCGAGTGGTATTCAATCAATACTACTAATACTACAATCAATATTACTAATAGAAATGGCCTTAAGAAAGTTTAAAACATGTGATTTAAAAGGTGAAATGAGAAATATAAGGAACCTGATCTAATTAAAGCACAACAATTAATTAATTTGACTAAATGATTTTTAACAGTTTATTTAATTCATTATGCATATCCGGTACTACTATTTTATCAGAGTTTGCCATATTAATATTATTATTGTTTGTGATATTATGTCCACAAGCAATAAATCTGTTGTTATAAAGATTATCATTCAATTAATGCAAATTACAGAAAATATTGCTATTAAATGGAAACATGATGGAGTAGAGAATTAAAAGAAAATACCTATTCAACAGTACTTGATTTTTTAAATTCAAATTTTAAATCAAGTTCAGCATGATATCCTGAAACGATACGTAGTTAACATAGCAGACTTAGGTCAAATGAATCTATTATTTCTAAAAAAGAAGTGAATTCGTAAGCACGTGAGGGAATCCATTGCACAACATTGGCATTTTCTGCTCTTCATTACTTCATAGCTCTAATTTAGTTGCATTTTTAGATTTCAGCTCATTCACGTTACACATAAAATTCCTTTCCTGCTTGACTTGTGCAGATCTGACGTTTCATTTACCTCCACATGATCGAGTCAAAGAACAACCGATGCACAAGCCCTTTGAAATCTTTCGAACAAAGCTGAGGGAAAACGGAATCCGTGTACATCGATTTAAAAAGTAAGGCCGACCAATCAATTCGCAAATTTACTTATAATAAGTACTTTCAAATACTACATTTTTAAAATTGAAGTGACTAAATTTATTTGAGGCAGATTGGAAAACTCTTCCATTCTATTTGTATCAAAGGAAGTGACTTCTACAGGCATTCAATGAAACGTTAACAAAGCTTTTCAGTTCATTTAGCCGAAGTTGAGTGGACTTCCTCGTGGTTAGTTCAAACATCAATATTCTCACTTTACACAACTTTGTTGTTGATGAGAGGCATTGCGAACACCACTCCACCAACCATGCGCAGTCAAATAGCCTCATCAGGAGTTCCATCAAATTCTCTTCCCTGTTTCTCACTCTTTAAACTCGTCATGTACTTATTAACGTAAATTTTGCACAGTTACTTGTATGGTTAGTTAAGTTCGAATTTTCATTAAAGTGAAGTAATTGGTATAAAGTACTAAAATTTGTTTGAGAAACCATAATGTGGAGAATATAAAAATTACCTGAATTTGTAAATTTCCAAAGTAACTGGTTTTAAATCATTTAAATCTAATTTCGCTTATTTAAACTTACACAGCTCTTATAAATAACTACTTTTCAGGCAAATTTGTTTTTTTCAACGTAACTATTGTAAATGCAACTTGAGTGCACAGTTGAATTTACTATCGATCAACGATGGGGATATCGTTGTGCGATTGATTAACATTTGATTGTGAGAAATGATTAGAGTTTTCCATGACGTTTACAGCGCTGTTACATCAATCAATGTATATTGCATAAATATTGAGAGTAAGAAAGGTCGTTGTAGGTTGGAAATATGACAGGGTGTAAGTGTTAATCAAATTCTTACTGGAAATGCTAGTTCAGTATGAAATTCTGATAATGATGGTGTTGTTCGCTTTGGATTTGTAAAACTGCTAAAATGAATGTTCAACTTCCTTTATTTAACTGCTTTGGTTCGTCATGATACCTTGCATTGCTGGAAATGGAAACGATTTATTACAACTTATAATGTAGACAGTCAAAAGATAATTGGTTGAACAACGCATGCAGTTTCTCTTCTTAGCTTCTCTATATGTCGAAATTAGCTGTACTTTTAAATACCAGCTCATTCCAAAAGCATTTAATATTATGTGTCCTTTTCATATGTCCAAAATTGATTGCTGGCATTTCATTTACTTTCACATGAATATGAATAATCTGATGATTAAAAACAACGAAATTTTTGTAAACATAGGTAATGGAAAATTATGAATACATAGAAATCGAAAGATTTTGTACTACTTTAGGCAATATTTTGAATGCGAATGTACTCCAAGTGAAGTAGTATCTTTATTGAACACCATTAATGAGAACATAGAATCATCTCCTTCAGGTCCACAAAAAACTAAAAAAAACTCTTGCTCAGCCCTGCCTTTTATCTCGCTTTCGCACGGTTAGCTACAGCAATAGAGAGGGGACAACTGATCAGAAGAACACCATAATGTAAAATGGAATGTAAAGTGTCCTGCGCCTGATGTGTTGGAATAACTTGTACTTTATCTATATATTCTCAAGCAATTTGCAGATATACAAAATGAATCTCAAAAAAATAAAGATATAAGTAACCCAATCACTGATAAAACAATAATGTCGGATGTGCATAATAAATGAAACAAACAAATAAAACCAATTCTATTTAATTTTTTAATTTGAAAGTAACATGGAAGTGTCATCGGTTCATTCATTGACAGTTTTGCACTTTCTGTCTAGTTGCCAGGACCAGCATGGCACAATTTGTCCTTACAATGGGTTCCTTCTGGGCAATTACTGCAACTCGTACCATTTTCAAACGATGCACATGCCTCGAGATCGGCGCTTTAATGCAAAAGTGTAGATATTTTTAATATTTTATTAGATTAACTTTCATTTGATATTGGTTAATTCTGTGAAAAACTTACGCAATTTGATATTCGCAAACATACAGATATACAGGAGGCTCCAAATCTTTAAAATGATCATCACATAGATGATATGCACATCCAACTTCATAGGAAGGTGCCCAAATCATCTAATTCAGAAATCATTCATACATTTTTGATTAGAAAATATAATTATGCTTCGAAACAACTTACGTTCATGAAGGGATGGCAAGACTGTCCCTCTTCACAAGCGTTAAGTTCTTTGTTGTAATATAATAAAGTCTGGAACCATTTATTGACAACATTTGTAAAATTGACAGTTTCGAGCTCGTAGATGACATTAGGTATTTCGACCCTGAATTGTTTCATTTTTGCATGTCTTAGCAGTTTTATCAGCCAAGACTTCCAAAGATTGACTATATTTCTGCAGATGGGATTGAAATTATTAGTTGGTAAATGGAAGCATAATGTAAGAGAATTTATAAATTACCATGGCCATCATATTCGTTGCTGAATGTGCAAGATCCCTTCGAACAGCATTATGATTGTCTAAGACTTCTTTACGAAGTTCCTCATTCATCTCATGAGTACAGATGGGATAGACATAGACCAAAAGGGTGATTATTATTAGCATTATGGCAACTCAAACGCCTGAGAACGTGTGCAAAGCGCCTTATATGCTGTATTTCAATCTAATGGTAAATTTATGCACAATAATTCGTTACATAAAACATTGGTGCCCAATAACAGCCAACGTATAATATACATATGCGCTCTTAAAATAGGCAATAGTGAGATAAAGCAGCATATTAGGCGATTCGCTGCTTTAGCATGCAAAGGTTTTGACAATCAGTGACGCAAAACATTGTGCTTTTCTGAAAGCAATTTATTCATTCAAGGTAATCAACTTTGATGATAATTGTGCAAAATTTTTAACTCGATTAGTGAGTTGCAATGTGCGTGAGAGATTGACCGCGATGGGAATAGTTTGTTAGTACAGATTAGAGTTGAAATGCCACCGCACAAGGAAGTATGGAAAACCAGTATAATCAAAATATTGAGTCATCTTTAGAAATATACTATTGAAATTTCACATATTTTTATAATATTCAATTAGCATGCAAGAATTTTGTCAATCTGTGACGCAAAACATTGTGCTTTTCTGAAAACAATTTATTATTTATTATTTAGAAATATACAATTGAAATTTCAAATTATATTATAATATTCAATTACATCGGCCCATTTTTAAGCGACATGTACTAGTTCCAGATTGAGTGCCATTGTTATAGTCAAAGTTGTCGTAGACAACTTTTTCTAAATTGGAGCACATTCTGACGCCGTTTCTTCTCCGAGGTGAAGAGGAAACATTCAAAATATGCTCTGTGCCAAAATGTTAACGGTAAATTACTTGAACAGATTTGAAAAACATTATTCCTTTGCACAATTAAACGCTGATTAATGTTTTTCTAGAATCTGAGACAATATTTAGACCTTAATCATGTATTAATAATAATTTA
>UZAE01014906.1:0-11359 GCA_900617975.1 Rodentolepis nana | reverse complement strand
AACTGTCGAGTATGGGAAATTGGTATACGTTATAGCTTTGAAATTCGGGGTGTGCGATAGACTTACCTCCCCGTGGTGCACCCTGGGTAACGTATACTCATACGGCAAAAGTCTAATAACCTGCAGTTGACTTCTGGCTTCTAACTACCATCACCCCACTGCATGTCATATTCGACTTCTTCACAGTGCTCACTTCATCTTCCATTTACCTTTGTGTCTGTCTCTTTTACATCTTTAAAACACTCTTCTGTTCATCCCCCCTCTCGACTTTTCCGATTTGATGTTCCTCTTCCTCTGTGAAACCTGAAGTCAACTGAAGGGCTAATGGTAACTATCAAAAAGCCTACCATTTGGTATAAATAAATAAATAGCTTTGAAATTCTTAACTTGTTGATTTCATAAGCAAGAAACTTCCCCATTTAAATAAAGAAAATCATATTCAAACTACCCTGTTGCATGGGCAAATGGTATTCGCACATTCTTCGTATGTTCGGTAGATATCAAGATAACATTTATCCCACCTTTCCTCTACATAGGAGAAATGACATACCACCATAAATAGATTCGAAAAAGTAAGCTGAATAAATGGGACATTAAATTAGTGCACTCTTTTTGTGAAAGTAAGTAAAGCTTCAAAAATAGGGCCTTCTTCCTTTACTTCCTCCAGCTAATGTTTTGCTTAAACACTCTCCTTGGGTCCTTACGATTCCCAATGACCTGAAACTGTTTAAGCAAAGTGTTTTAGTTCTCACATAATGAGATCGGTGTCTTCAAAGTAACCTTGCCTCAGCGACGTTTTGGAAAAACCCAAAATAGGAGACTGGGATCGGTGTAGACTTCCACTATTCAATGCAACATCCCCCTTTCAGGGTAGATGCTATTTGCAAATAATTTGTGTAAGCTTCCTTTCAATCATTTACCACTGCTGAAATATATACATTTTGGAATCCTCTGAGGAAAATTTTTGAGTTCGGAATTTGACTGGCATCCATGTGTAATTGGCATGAATTTAGCCACTAAAGTGCTCAAATCACATTACCGTGAGTAGCCATATTTCCTATAAAACCAGGTAGGAATTATTAGTGAACTTTGGCGAAAAACTTATCCCACTAATGCTCTAAAAATTCGGGGCTAAATCAACTCAGACACCCCCATTTTTTTCTTTCCCTATCATTATGGAACTGTCTAGACATTACTAGTTAATTATCTGAGAAATGGAGACATGAGATGCATTATTCATGGGACATTTATACGTAGGAATTAATCATAACAATCTTTACAAGTTAGAGTTGAAGTTTTGGTGTCCCTAACATATATAACAATAGTTATTTAGACTGAAAAATTCAAATAAACGTGTATTAGCACGAACGTTAAACAGCATGAAGCTAAATCCTTCAGTGCCGCCATTTTAGGAGTCTAATAAAAGTGGGATAGATATTACCTCACAGGATTATTGATTTTGTTGAAGACTAGAAGGCGCAATTTCCTCTCACATACGAGGGGGGACCAGAGGTGGGAGAAGCACGAAGGGCTGATTGTGGTGTCAATCAAAGCGAATTAAGATACGCAAAGAGAAGTTTACTGGTTTTCGCCCTTTGACATTCATATGTAAAAAAATGAATCAAATGGCGACAAAGATGCTGCCTCCTCATTTATTTTACTGGTCAATTTGCACTGAACATATTGAAGTTTGATACTATTCTGAAGTTTTGAATTCCACATACCGACTAGTAACGTCGTTAGTAGTCAGTTGTGAGGATAATGGAAAGGCAGGTTTCCAAAAGTAAATATTCCCCCCCCCCCTCAATTAACCAAACAAATACAACTCGCGTTTCAGAATGTCTTGAATCTTATGAAAGATGGAGGTCATTGAAACCCCGCTCATTGACCCCCTGGTGAGATTATATTCAAATGTAGTACTTTAAACAAATTGACACAGGTCCGACTCTTGTTTTACTGAATAAAAAATTGCGCCACATAATTCCCTATTGCCCTAGATGTTTAAACCATCCCCCCCCCCTCAACACTGACACTTTAAGCAATTAATATTTCTGAAATTTATTTTGATGAGAGGGGTGTGCGATAGACTTACCTCTACGTGGTGCACCCTGGGCAAAGTATACTCATACGGCAAAAAAGTCTATTAACTGGCAGTTGACTTCCCACTTCAAACTACCATGACCCCACTGTATGTCATATTCGGCCCCTTTCACAGTACTCACCCCACCTTTGTCTCTACCTTTGTGTCTGTTTGCCTCTTTTACATCTGTGAATCGCTCTTCTCTTCCCCACCCCTCGACTTTCTGCTACTCTGATTAATCTTCCCTCTGTGAAGCCCGAAGTCAGCTAAATGGTAAATGATAGCTATCAAAACGCCTGCCATTTGAAATAAATAAATAAACCATGCAGTCATCTTTCAAATGACATAGAATTGAATAAAAATAACTCCGATATTGTTTTATTTTGCGTACCCGTTACTATGGGAGATGTATGACTACTTTTGGTGAATTAGATTGGACGCGAAATGGGCGAAGATGGCCATCTCGTTTCACTGAGAGTTCCATCATCTAAAGCGCTTTTATTTCTCCTGTGCTTCAACTATCGTCTGAATCTCAACTTAATTTTTAGCTAAGCGCATTATTTTCGTTTGCTAAATGTAAATAATCAAATATCAAATATCGTTACCATNCCCCCCCCACGCTAAAATTATTCACAATGCTATTTTCTCTCTCTCTCTTCCAAAGAGAATCACGTGTGCCAGGAATTCGTGACCCATAATTTGTCTTGGAATTAACAAGGCGAGGGTAATGCCTACTCCGACATACATCCTATTGGCACACAATTTTGTTTTATTGCATATGTATATATATATATATTTATTTGATTTTCGTGATATTGGGATTCACGCTTTTCAGTTAATGATAAATAACGCATTAAAATCTCTTGTTGGATAATCAGAGATCCTCTAGTAACTGGAAGAATTTTCATAGAAACTTCCACGTCCATGGTCAACTATGCTACTGATCTTCAAGTCCATGCATAGATTGACTAGGGGGGGGGGGAATTTGGGTCCCGCCTCATCTACAAGGATGAGCGCGAAAGCCACATACACTTTTTAATACGAATTGTTACTGGTCTAAGAAGAAGTGGATCGTTTACGTCAGCATGAATTGGGATAGACTGTGGCTATTTCTAAATCAAACGTTCATTCCATCTCCCAGGCCAGAGCTGACTCTTCGAGAACTTTTTTTTCTTTCGGGCTAAGCAGTTATAGGCGATGTTTATGGTTGTCAGCAAATTCGAGGACTAAATCAGGCATTAAAAGATAAAAGTCCATGGTTAGTTAAGATAAAAAGGCTACTTCATCGCATTAGCAATGCCCTACTCCAGTGTGAATAGACTTACCTCGTGGGCAACGTATGCTCATACGATAAAAAATCTATTGACTTCTGACCTCAAACAACTATCACCCCCCACTGTATGTCATATTCGACCCCTACCACTACTCATCTTACCCTTTCTGAGCCTTTGTGTCTGTTTCTTTTACATCTTTGAATTACTCTTCTGTTCCCCCTCCACTGTTTTCTCACTTTGATGTTCCTCCTCCCCTCTGTGAAGCCCCAGGTCAGCTAAAGGGCAAATGATGACTATCAAAACGCCTGCCATTTGATATAAATAAATAAATAAATCTCCCCAAAATATTAAGGATTTGAATCGAATGATTCTATCACATTCTCAACGTTCACCAGATCTCGCATCATCTGATTAAAACATTTTCAAACGCACTTTCGAAAACTTCTTGATCGAAAGGCTACGGACGCGAGATGGGAAATATAGTTGCGAATTAAAATTTCGAGCTAACGCCTTTGGCATATTTGTAACTTTTGGTCAAGCCTTGTGCTATAACGCCCATTGAGGCCTTAGAAATTTAAAGTAGTGATTGCTGTTTTGTTTCTTTCTTTCCAAAAAGGTCCTAAACGTCAAATGTCTTTCTCCTCCAGCTGTTCCCTCCCTCCACTCTATTTGAGAGGACCCATGCCTCTATATTTCTTTTTTTGTCGATCACTTTGGTGACTAGCAGTTAATTTCCTCACTCCCATCATGGAAACCCTAGTTAATGGTTTGTTAGAATTGCCTTAAAAGTATCGCAATGGAGACGTGCTATGTGGGCTGCTCTGTTATCTTTCCTAAGTCCTATTTCCTTTCAGCTCTCGTGTGTTTGAACGCGGTCCCACTCCTGCTGTTCTAGCCTCCATTGGTGCCACGCCTAAATCTCCGACCCTGTGTTGTGCACGTTTGACTGGAGCCACGGGAGTTCGAACTCGCTGTGCTGAGTGGTACTGGAAATGCAGGCTCGAGCCACTTCTCCTCAAGGTTGTCGCTCTTCTTCTCGCGGTGGCCTCATTTCTCATTGTCTGGAGTGAATGCACCTTCTTTGTACGCAATCCACGCCTCTCCATCATTGCTGCTATTCTCCACTCTCGGGCCACAATCTTGGAGTACAATCTACTTTCGGTAATTTCCAGTTTTTGTAACTTGAGTCCTTCGTGTGTGTTCTAATGCCAATTGTATTTCCTATTCATGTGCGTCTGTGTGGTGACACAGTGATTAGAAGTCAGGGATTACGGATTCACTTCTCATTCACGTACGCACATTGAGCAGTGAGGTGCTTGCTTAATATAAGTGATAATATTCATGTCTCTCTTTCTCTCTCCTTACTGAACTTTCGGCCTATTGCTAGAATTAGTGCACACCTATCAGCTGTTTTCTCACCTCCACATGTTATTGATAAGGCAAGTGAATATGAAAACGTCTGGTGTCGGCAAACTAGGAAGCGTAAAAATTTGAGACGGTGATGGAGGCCGTTATTTTGATACTCCCACAAATCTTCACCTAGAGGTCACCCCAGAGCTACTTCAACGTGTTTTGTGACTTACTGGCTTGTGTGTGTGTGTGTGTGTATTTGCAGGCTTTCACGTGGCAAACTTGTCTCTAATCTCTCACTGAGAATTATTTGAGCATGATCTGATTGTTTTGATTTGCGGCATAATTCTTTATGGAATGTATTCTTTTTCTTCCCCTCTCAGTTCGTGTGTTTCCTCTTCCTCGGTTACTTGGGCTTCTGCGTTTGCTTTGCGACTTATCGTCTCCGTTTCTTCAATTACTACCGCCTCGTACCCAATCACCACTCCGACGCCATCAGTCTCATCTTTTACGGATCGTATGTTGGCCCACTCTTCCCTTTTCATCGATTCTTTTTTTTCATTATCAATGTGAATTTGATTTATAGAGGTGGTGGAATAGTGTTGGCGTGGATGTATTAGTTTTTTTTGTAATTTCTCAGATATCAATGAAACCGAGCTGAGATATTTGTGTTCTACTATACTTCTCTCTGTGATAGTCAGGAAACCAGTGGAATGGAAATGATAATATTTGCCTAATTATATCGGTGTTTGGTATGAAGTGGGCGGATGGTCGTGGGAGTTTCTTTCCCCCCCCCCCCCCCCCCCCCCCCCCCCCCTCGAACCCCCATTTGCTACCTCCACTTCGTTCACCTCATTCCTTTTCTAGCGCCCGTGCTTTGAGCTCTTTAGTTACATTTTGAGGGCGCTTGTCTTCCTTCTGCTCTCTCTCTCCCCTAGTGAAATGGCTTGGCACTGTCTACTCCATTTTTCGATTGGTATTACCGTGTTACTCAATTTAGAACTTCAGCAAATCAAGCATCTGCACAGTAAAGCGAAGGACGTCATTGCGGATTACTGTTGGCAGGTGATTCTGCATTTGTGTTCCATACCAGTTGACTAGGAGTCGAGTTTTGGCTTCGTGTTAATATCAGTATTTGTACTTATGGCTTTTTACCAATGCGTCTAATATGAATTTGTTAAATGAGTAGTAGTCTTATGCATAGAAAACGTTGAGCTGGGTGGCTGATTAATTGCTATGCCAACTTTCATTTAGTATGCTCTGTCGGCTTGTCCCTTCTCTCTGCGTCAATTTCCTTTGCTTGGCCCATCTGGATAGCCATGTTCTTCAGAACACCACTCTACTCTCCGCAATCGCATCCAACTTTACGACTTCAGGTCTCCCTCTTGAAAGTCTCGTGACCGGGTCAGTAGTCTACGAGACAGCCTTCACTAAATTCATGGGCCATTTGGATGTTGTTCCCTTCATCGCGAATGGCTTTAACGTCTACTTCCCGATGGTGGTTGTCGTCCTTTGTTTGGTGACTTTCTTCAGTCTGGGAAGTCGATTACTGGCATGGTTTGGTATGCCCCAACTCCTGGGACCGAGTTTCCTTGATAAGCGAAGTCGATCGGTGGGAGAAGCGTCTCCTGTTGAAGACGCCATCGAGGATGGGCGGATGCTGCTCTNATTTATTTTGATGAGAGGGGTGTGCGATAGACTTACCTCTACGTGGTGCACCCTGGGCAAAGTATACTCATACGGCAAAAAAGTCTATTAACTGGCAGTTGACTTCCCACTTCAAACTACCATGACCCCACTGTATGTCATATTCGGCCCCTTTCACAGTACTCACCCCACCTTTGTCTCTACCTTTGTGTCTGTTTGCCTCTTTTACATCTGTGAATCGCTCTTCTCTTCCCCACCCCTCGACTTTCTGCTACTCTGATTAATCTTCCCTCTGTGAAGCCCGAAGTCAGCTAAATGGTAAATGATAGCTATCAAAACGCCTGCCATTTGAAATAAATAAATAAACCATGCAGTCATCTTTCAAATGACATAGAATTGAATAAAAATAACTCCGATATTGTTTTATTTTGCGTACCCGTTACTATGGGAGATGTATGACTACTTTTGGTGAATTAGATTGGACGCGAAATGGGCGAAGATGGCCATCTCGTTTCACTGAGAGTTCCATCATCTAAAGCGCTTTTATTTCTCCTGTGCTTCAACTATCGTCTGAATCTCAACTTAATTTTTAGCTAAGCGCATTATTTTCGTTTGCTAAATGTAAATAATCAAATATCAAATATCGTTACCATAACGACAAAACAATTTGGAAAATTTATTTTCGGATGATATTTTGCCCACAAAGGTGGACAAAATTGACAATAGCGGAGCCGATGTGAAAATCCAACGTCAAAAAGCTTTTGAAATCAGTTGAGAAAGTACTGATATCTAAATAAAGACCAATTAGGAAAAGCATTTTATTTACTCTATGTGAGTTGAAGCTTAAACTTGTTCGTATTGAATCTATTTCATAGATTTAAAATTTTGCGAGTTTAATGATCAGCCTTCTAACATATTGAGTTGTTCTGGTTGAAAATGAATAAGGAATTCATATGGAGGGTTTGAGTGTCCTGGAGAAAGAGAAGTATTATCCGTGAGTACTAGTGACGTTTGCCATATTTGAATTACATTGTCAGGGCTGCGAGAAGGCAAACTGATTGACAAGGCCTGATTATGACGGAATTGGCAGAAGCTTTTTGATTAAATCACAAAATTGTGACTTGGGATATTCGGATATTTCAATCGGAATTCAGGTAAGCTAAAAGTATTTACATTATATCTACATTGCAAACTTATTTCCCATTTCCGGTACCTTAGCAACGAGGTCATTTTGATATTTCAAAAAGAATAGTGGATTTTTATCGAATTACGCATGTTGGCTAAATCAGCCAATAATGTCAACACATAGCTTCCAATTCCAAAGTCCTTCCAAAATAATGACCACACTTACTCTCCGAAGAGAGAGGAGGAGTAGGGAGGGAGGGAAGATTTTTGCATTTTATTTAACAAAATCATAATTTTATTTTTTTGTCCTGGTGGGAGGTGCCCGCCACTAAGAGCAATGTTTTCGTGAGAAAAAGTAACGCTTGAAAAATGCGTTTTTCCCCTCTGTCTGACAGCCAGAGCGTGGATGTCTGCGATGTTGCAAGTCCCAAACAAATTCTTCAATATTCAGATGAAATTAAAATTCGAACTTGCATATGCTCAATGAATTTCTGTCCAATTAAATAAATCTCTGTAGTTAAATATATGGAGTTGGGAAATTTCGCTAAATTTGCCAACCACAAACCGTATTGCAAATAGCTTTCAATTTCATATTATTCGCGTCATCGCCCCATCACACAAGTCAATAACTAAATTTTGGACAAACCAGATTTTCCCATGAACCATCAACGTGCGAAATGAGGGACCTTTTTAACTTACTTCAGTAGTATGCTAAGGAACTAATTGCTAATATTGGTGAACAATATTGCTTTCTCTTGCGCCAATGAGTGGCTTTGATTTCTGATTTGAAATAGCTAGTGCAGCCTCAGTTCCACATTCAGATTTATCGATCGATTTTCATAAATAATGACTACGGTCCAATTTTGCAGATATTTAAAACGAAGTTAATTTGTTCATATTTCTGACAGACCGGCACACTGTTTTGACAAATTTGGCTTTTATTCTCTTGAGGATGGCTATTTAGCTTACATGCATGTTCATTTTTCAAATAGTGTAAACAAGATGACTCATTGAAGTTAACCTAATTGCCCAATGACGGGAATAATTATAGCATTGTAAAATCAATTGAATGATTAATTAGCCGGGATGTTTAGACGGGTTGACTGTTGACACGGTGGCAATAACGAAGAAATTAAATGAATGACATGAATTACTCATCCGTTAATCAAGAGTCCTGCCATCTGATTTTTCGGACATTATTAGTTTCTGGACAGAAGTCCATTCACGTCGAGTTCTGGGAAGGAAAAATTGTAATTTCCTGATTTTCAATGGCAGAATGAAAAGCTAAACTCGTGTGGATATTTTTGGAACGAGCGGGATTGGTTAAAAAGAATGCAAGTTGTTTAATAAACGTCTGAAAATGTATTTCGTTTAGCGATTCTCGTTAGTAAACACAGCTTTTTTGTCACCTCGCGCTGGTTGTCAATGTATAAATTGGCATTTGGTAGCCAATGCCTAGACAATATAAAACCTCCAATCTTGAGCCCAAGAGCTACTCTTGATATTACAAAGCTAGTTTAAGGAGCGATTTAACCCTTCAAGCCCGCTTATTATTAAAATCTTAAAGCTTGAAACAACCTAATAGAGCATAGCTCAGTCGATTTGATTTGAAGTGAAGTAAGTGTAAGCTGCGAGATTATGTAGAAGGAAGAGGTTTTCCAAGTCAAAATTGAATTAATCAACACCCACCCTTCCCAAGATGGTACGCATGGCATTGCCCGTCTTCTGTCTCTTGAACGAACGTCACTTATTCCGATTCCTCAATTACATGTGTTCTCAAATTATCCGAACTCTAACCACTGCAGCTTTAGATCTGAAGCAGAAATATAAGCGATCGTACCTTTCTTTAATTATATACCCTCAGAGCCTGAAGAGCACCGCGATGCTGGCTTATAACTCTACGCACTTTTGGCTTCCAGAAAAATGTTTATTTGATGATCACTGGCTGAATGTACAATCAGTTAACCTCTTCATCATACCCTAATTAGCCTATTTATCACAAACCTACTTCCACTCGCTCAGCTCTGACTCCTGTACCTTTTCCTTTATACACCCCATCCCCAAGTAATCTAATTGAACCTTGGTTCGCCGATCTTGAGAAAGAACTCCTGGGTCCTCTAACCCTTTAGAAAGAGTAGTACTTGTGGTGAATGCATATATTTAAGCCTATTTCAGCGGGAAACTAAAATTAACTCCACTGATAGGAAGTATTGGTAACTCAAACACCTCCGTTTCATGCACTTTCTTCCGAGCTTATATATCCAGTCTCAGGTATTACAAATATAAATTCATTACAATCGGTAGGAAAAGAAGACGAAGCTGTTGCTCGCTCACCGGTCAAGAAACAACTGTAGCGTCAGTCGTAAACTTTATCCGTGTATGTGCATAAGGCGCCCCCACCCATAAAAATGATGGAAGTCGCCATTTTCAGACAAGACGAACAGAGACAACTCATTTGTCATTCCCTTTTGCGCTGCGTGCGTCCGTTCTCTCTCTCTCTCTCTCACACCAGCGAACAATTTTTGTGGTCTGGTCTCCATTGTGCCTTTCTGTCTAGTCAGACCCACGACTGCCTCCTCCCTGTCTAGCCACCTTCTCTCACATAGTGGGGTAAAAAAGTTCAGAGCCAGCGTTAAATCATTTTTGTGTCCGTACGAGGCATATGTGTGTGTGTGGGTGTGTTAACAAAGTAGAAAGATCGATTTGTTCGTTTATTGGATAGTAAGGCGGAAATGGGGTTGTTCGTTTAATGGTGAGGATATGTGGGTTGTTTGCACTGAGAAACGTCAAATGTCATCTTAAACATGGGAGGGGAAGCTGGGAGGTGTGGGAAGGAATGGGGATGCACCAACTTATTGCAGTTTGCTTAATTGATTGTTGCGGGACTGATTGAATGATTCAATTTGGTCATTGTTAATTAAATGGATGAGATGAAGATATGAAATACAGTTTAATTGTAGCTACCCTTATGAGAGATTCACATGCTGCAAGGAGGTTTGTTCCAGCGTACAAAACAGACACTCATTTCCTTCTTGAAACAAAATTATGCGTATATTTCCCCTTTTCCCCTTGACGGTTCGGCATCAAACAGTTTACTAGTTTTTCCAATTCAATGGAATAGGGAACTTCAAAGGGATTTTTTTCTGGTTAAGGTAAGGCTAAACTCCCGTGTCCATCAAATCTTAATAACTAAGCAGCAATTACGTTTCGCGTGATACAACTGGAGACATTGCATCCGAAGTTCCAGCTGTCTATTGGTGGAGATTTAATGCCCTTATTCCTGGACAGTCTAATTAAATCGATCTTGTTTAATCAAAGTTTTCATTATTATTGTCATAATTAATGTAGTCCACACCATGACAAAGCGGATGAAATTGAACGAACGCACATCACAGCGAGGTGGGAGGAAGGAAGAGAAGGGGGAAGAAAAGACGCCGAGAATAGGTCTGGATATCAAATGGACTTGAATCTACTTGATGCTTCATTATTTATTACAGCAACTAAGTCAGTTACAAATGACGGTCTTTGGCTATTGGAAAAGACGATTTCCCGAGTTGGAATGATCAAACACTGAAATGAATAAACTGATTGATAACTTCGGATCAGGTTAAATTCATAAGTTGTGAAAATCAGTACATTATTGAGTGAGTTATTCGATTGATTCCATATGGTAAACTGTTCCATATTCGGCTTGATCACATGTAATAATGTTGCTATCTATTGGGTTTCATTATTAGAAAACAAAAATAGTTTGAATTACGGTTAATTAATTAAATAGTTAAGAGATTCGTATAACTAGATGAGACTTGGCCAAAATTATGTTCATTTCAATTGTCATTTCCCGCTCCACCAATACCGGCATCGTCCATTCCTGGTGGGGGGG
>UZAE01014905.1:0-11360 GCA_900617975.1 Rodentolepis nana | reverse complement strand
TATCAAAACGCCTGCCATTTGTTATAAATAAATAAATAATATATGTTTTCCCTCCAATGTGCATACGTGTTTCCTAATGAATGAAAGGGCTTTGACTTTGATATTGAAATGGTTTGACTATAGCTAACTACTTAAATAGTGTATAAACATGACTAAGTATACAGTGCAGCAAGCATGCGTGCTAGCATCAATCCTTTTAAACGGGAAAAAAGTCAACGCTCAAAACTGCTACAATCTAAGCTATATTACCCTTAAAATTATTACTATTTTTTCCCAAATACACGCACTCAAATACTAAATCTTCCTTTGAATTATCAGATTCCAAGATGAATTGAAGTAACGCGAAAACGGTGCTATTTTGAACTGTCAATATTTGCTGAAAAGAAAGCCATGTTTAGCACTATCGAAAAGATCGGTGTTCCTCGGGAGGAATGATCGGTATCAAATTTATGGTTATTTAAGTCTAATAAAAGAACAAGGAAGTTTGAACGGGCACCTATCAGGGCGTCGTCCTTAGTGAGATCCACTTCAAAATGTAGATCAGCAGAAGAGAGGGCTTAAGTATCCGGATCCTCAGGAACCAAATTCATCTACTCTTTCCAAAAATTGTTCACCTCAGCTATAGTCCTGCATCCACTTGGTCTATTAGCATATTACATAGTATCCTTCTTAATAAACAGACACGTATGGTACATAAGGAACGAATTTCGGTCACATAATTGGTCTGAATTGCGCTTAGAAAATGCTAGACTTTGAGCAGTAAGGATTATCCAATATATGCTAAAGGTAACATTCGTTTTCAATTATTTCCAACGCTTGCTATGCCACACATCTAGACGTATATTACTACAATGAATGAACCTCATTAAGTAGCAGCTAAAAAGGCATGTATTCCAACATACCCCTAGATACTCCTTGTAGAACTCCGCAGTCATAGGACACCATACTTCAGCACACTGAACTCGAGCAATAAATCCTCGTTTTTGTAATTCCAACCAATTTGCCTCGTAAATCTTCGGCCCGATAAGGAAGTTGAGATCAGTAATCTTATTATCTTCACGAACCAGAGTGGCAGTTAAGCCAAGCTTACAATGCGCTTGAACCATAGTGAGTACACGACGGAACATCTTGGCAGGAATCGTATGTACCTCATCCAGCACCATCAGTCCCCATTCTTGACCTTTGATCCATTGCATTAGTCGTTCGGCCTCGTAAGATCGCCTGCCTGAAAAGGCAATCATAGAGTAAGTTGAAATACATATGCAGGTGCTAGGTGAAGGTCTGTCGCGTGCGTCGGACATGAAACGCAGGATTTGACTGTCTTCGGCTGTAGACCAGAGTTTGAACTGGTTTCTCCACTGCTCGACAGCTACACCACTAGTGCAGAGACATAAAGTCGGTTTGCGAACAGTACAGGCTGCTGTCACGCCAACCTAAAGTGCGATGGAATCAAAATGAAGAGTAAGTCAAACCGATTTATAGATATGAAAAAGTCTAAACTTTGGCTGTTTATATTCTATTCACATAAAACAAGTGCAGCAGTACAAATAACATTTCAGAACCTATATTTTAGGTTACTATGCGGATATATCGTAGAAATGGATGTATTCGATGCTCTGAATGGATTCCATAAAATTACGGATTGGGTCACTCGGCTCTAATTCTCAAGGTTGAAAATGAAGCCTCAGCACTGCTACATTATTGGCTAATTAGGTAGCCAATCGAAATTATAAGCCATATTGGTTAAATTGCCTTCTTACTGTTATTTGGTCATAGCAGTTAGAGATATGGTATTATATTTTATTGTATGGGGTGCGCGATAGACTTACCTCCACGTGGTGCACCCTGGGCAACGTATACACATACGGCAAAAAAGTCTATTAACTGGCAGTTGACTTCTGATTTCAAACTACAATCACCCCACTGTATGTTATATTCGACTACCTCCACAGTACTCACCTCACCTTACCTTTTCTCTACCTTTGTGTCTGTCTCTTTCATATCTTATAAACACTCTCCTGCCCACCTCTCGACTTTTTTCACTTTGATGTTCCTTCCCCTCTGTAAAGCCTGAAGTTAACTAAAGGGCTAATGATAACTATCCAAACGCCTGCCATTTGATATAAATAAATATTGTATTGTATTAGCAATTAGACTATTATTTAGCTTAATTGATAAGAGACTGATCATTTAATTTTACTCACACCAACGCCTTATTTAAATGGAACCAGATTAAGCTAACAGCTAAATAAAATGTGAATTGCGAAGGAAGCTATTCCTAAACAGACAGAATAATCCCTTGAAACCTTATTATAAGAACCTCCCGTATCCGCTACATTTCAGTTTTCAACCAGGGGTCAATGATGTAGATACCATCAATCCTTACCTGATTCACAGAATGGGTAATCACAATGGTAAAGTCTGGCTAATAATGGGGGGAGCAAAACCAGTCCCACACTAAGAGGAGGCTCCATGACACCAATTCGGGCCAAGATCGAGTTCTTAAATGGGCTTTAAAACCACTTGTTACGCCAAAGTTGAAATAATAATTCAAAGTAGTCTCCAATAGACAAGCGAATATTGGAGTGGTAAAAAATGAGACTTACCAAAGTTTTACCAGCACCACAGGGAAGAACAATGACCCCGGATCTAGCTCGTCCATTTCCGAACATTTTACGGAGACTCTTCTCTTGATAGGGCCTAAGTGTTGTACTCGCCTTGAGATCAACACTCATATCCTTATTGACTTTATCTCGACGAAAATCGTATTCAGCAAGCAAGGGTACCTCCAGCTCAACACAGCGCCTCTGCAGGCGTTCGATTTCATCTTGGATCACTTCGATAGCGTAGGTTGCAGCTCCGGAGGATTTTCCGCCTTCTTCACCTTGAATTTTGTCACCTGCGTTACATTCGGGGAGATCAACTAACTCTCCTTCATTGTCACCAGCTGCAACTTCAAGACCGATTTGCTTTATGCTTAGCATTTCTGCATCGCCAGCTATATAAAACAAAGGTAGTTGACAAACAGCAAGAGACGGGATACAGAACTAATGAACTATCCATTTGTGCAAGTCAATAAGATTGATGCCTAACAATCAAACGAAATTCTCCTTGAACAATAGAGGCTTTATGTCAAATACCGAAGATGTTACTACTGAAGAATTGGAAATAAACTGGCCAAGCTCTGTTACTAATAAATGATTTACAACAAGGTATTCAATAATGGAAACAGTAGTTAAGGAGTAAATGAGGTTTCAAACACGTTTTCTGGTTTCTTTTCGTGCTTTCTTGATGGGAGAATCTGCGGAAGATGCTTTGCAACTTACCAATCAAAGACAGCAACCATAAAAAAGTTCCCATAACAGGCACTGTACAAAGGTCAGAATCGAACAGAATTGATGATAGGAAGGTGGAGATCAGCTTTCAAAACCAAAGTGCGCTCATTATTCCGAAATTAAAATCAAGAAAGAGGTAAGATAAGAGGTCAGGAAGAGAGTAGGAGCTGCCAGGCAACCGCTTTAATCAATAGAGTCAAACCACCGTATGAATTATGGGAAGCTTTTAAGAGGACAAAGGGGAATAAATGAAGTGGAAGTCAATTGAATAACCTATTCAGTTACTGATTGGACAACGAAGAGCTTAGTACACTTATGGACACAAATTCGTAATGAGGTGGGAATCCCTCTTTCCACCTGGAAAATTAGTGAAAATTTGATCAAAGTGGACAATTAAAAATCTTGAGAAGTGGTAGCCTTTAGTAAAGGCTGTTCTTCATTTAAGATAAAGGGAATTAATTTATGCAAAAGATAAGTGGGGACTACAAAGTCCATAAAGTTATCGTTCCATATAGAGATAAACTCTGTTAATTTTTTCATTAGCTTCAAATTCAACGGATTTTACTGTTTAGCCACACCGAGTATACCAAGATGAATCTATATTTATATTTTAAAACGCTTCAAAATTCAATAGTAGGTCAGAGGTCATTGGTCCGAAACTCATCAGGTCTCATTTCAAGTTAACGTTAGTTGCCACTGGATAATTAGAAGTACAATGAGTCGATGAAAACACAGGACCCATGACTAATTCAAATACAACCCATTAATGATTTAGACGAAACTAGTCATTGTAGCAAGACACTGCTTCTCTTGTGTGCGTTTCAATATTTCTTACTCCATCTCCCCATCTTTTTAATTGCATAGGCCTTTTATGCTCTTTTATTCTATCCTACTTTTACTTATGCCACAACATGGCCCGTCACACGGTCAAATTTTTGTCTGGAAGTCTCTAGAAGAGAAGAGAGAATGCTATAAAACTTCCATCTGGCGATTCAATGTGTTCACAAGGAATCAGAGATGCCCCAAGCAAAATAGAAGTGCAAAGTTACCCCTTCATAGTTAATACATTCTAGCTGAACGACACACCAGCATAAAATAAGAGATATCTAAGAGGAGGATTCGTAAAAATAGTTTCAATATCTAAACCCGCAAACAGGGGTAATATTACAAGCATGAAAATTTGATAAGTGAATAGTTAAAATAAATGACGTGTTGTCGACACATTGTTCAAAGTGTAGGTACACTATCCGAGGTCAGGAATTCAATTCCTATTGGAGCAAACTCAGTGAAAAGAATAACCGCCGCTTCTGGTAAAGTTTTAACCATGATGAGAAAAGAAATCGACTTCCGAAATAGGCTAGCAAATTATATATATATATATATATATATATATATATATATATATATATATATATATATATATATATAATATACAACAATCTAAATAGCCCGAACCCACCTAGAATAAGTGCTTTACAAAACTGTTTTGGGTAGTGGTAAAACCATGGAGTCCTTCCACTGATGAGGAACACGAACCCCCTCCATCTCCTTGCTGGCTAATTCCAATCAATGACAGGTTATGAACATGAATTGAAACCAATTTCATAATCCCAGACTTTGAAAAAGAGTAAATGAATCAATTTAAACGTCACGAAATATAATAAAGTGATTTACCAACGTCAACGTAATCATCTTTCGGTTCCGCAGCAGCTTCAGCCTGTTCTTGTTCTTCCTCTTCAGCATCAATATCGGCATACAACTTCAAGATATCCTTCAGCCCACCATCTGATTCTGCCTGATTACTCTCCGACGACGGACCGGTGGAAGTACCATCCGAATTTTTCGAGTTATCTTTCATTTCAATTCCAAGGGCAAGAATTGCGTCCGAAGATTCAAATTTGTGCACAGTCACTTCAGAAAGACCTTCAGTAGTTGGAGTATTCAAAAGACATTCCCTTATTTCTCTATCAGCAATTAATGTCTTCAAAAAAGCTCGTTGATTGCTCTCCACGTAAAAATGTCCACCTCTAAGTACCAACTTCGCTTTTCCGTAGGAAAGGGTACATGAACGAATATACTCGATTATAGATTGGGGAAGATCAGATTTGCAAAGACGCCGTAGGCAGCCAATGATCTCACTAGTACGAAGACCGACGGAAACTGCAGCATAAAGAGAATAAGAGGTCAGTTTATACTCATGAATATGTTCAGGGCGGCATACAGGCTCTGAAATTGCGATGAGAAAGTCCTGTGCGAGATTTGAGATTGGATTAAAAGTTTCCATATATATATGGGCAGACGGCGTAACCCAAATTGGTCGAGATGCTTGATCAAGTCTCAATTTTAAGATAGACCGCAGATCAACGGCAGAAAACTCATCGAGGTCATTAGAGCTGATAGGTTTTCCTTTAGAATCTCGACTAAAATACTCCTCCTCCGAGGAATAAGAAGCTCTGGAGGCATTATCAAAATCTTCATCTAGGTAGGTAGCACTTAGACTATCGTTGCTAGCATCATTATCACTAAAGTTTGGCTGACTCATTGGAGTACCATCGAGCCGAGGGCGCTTACTTGAATTTCGAGAAAACCTGCGTCCACTCCTCTTTTCAACTTTCGGCATTTTCTGAAGTATAAGATTAATAAAAAACACGGATTTAATATAAATAAAAAATTAGAAATATATCTTTTCAGATAAAAGTAACACAAGTCTTACAGAAGAAGAGTATCTCACTGGTTAATTTACTGACTAGTTTGCATATTGCAAATTGATAGGAGCGTAATCAAAGTCAAGTTCTGAAAATTTAATTTTTCAATATAATTAAACTATATCTATAAATCTAACATATTTAAGATTTTAAGATTTAATAGATGGTTTTTAATAGTATATTTTTGGTTTAGTTTAAAGATTACATATATTGCTGAATAATAGCCAGATATCAAAATTCCTTAATAATTCCATTACAAAAACAAAAGTTAACGTAGATTTCAAAATGTTTTAAAGCTCTCAAAATTTTATGTTTTGGTTTGTTTACTTCGAAATATATATGAACTTTATTCTTGGTCATAATAAAAGACTACCCAAACACACAAATTGGCTTTTATTTGAATAAAGTGGGTAGCTCAACAATTTTATATTTAGGAAAAGTAAGGTATAATTTACACTTCAAAACGATTCCATTTTGCAAATTGTTCCTATACACACCTCAATGACCAAAAATGCGTCAGGAGACAGCTTGAGATGGAAAACTCATATTCATTTCCCATTTTATGAAGCAAACATTTTCGCTTTATTGTTGTTTTCTGATTGCATTTTTAAGTGTTAGATGGTAACAAACTTCTGATCATGCCAATCAATAGCTCAGACCACCTATTCCACCAGATGATTTTAAAACGTATTGTGAAAAGCAGGATTCCACAAATCCAGATAAGCTCAAATCTTCTCCCCTAAGGACAACATTGTGCAACTCTCAACCAGCTTCTTTACAGGCTATTTCCAACTGAATGGAATGTTCTCAAATGCTTAGCCCAAGAAAGCCTTTTGCAGAAAATGACACAATTTGTATTTGCTTCCCTTGTTAGTGGAAGATCCATACTCAATACGATATGACCTTGTAATGGAATGAATTAAATGAAGATAAAGTAAAGATGTGTCAGCATTTCTCTCAACTCCTGATTAAGTGACAAGCATTTTTTCTGTTATGTTTTTTGAAACCTCACGAGACGCTTGTGCACCTAGATGTTTTTTACGTTGTTTAAAGTGCAACAGTGACAATCTGATTGTATTTTTTTAGATATTAGGGTAGGCACTTATTTGAAAGTTGTTAGCTGAGTCTGATCACAAACGGGTGAACACTTTGTCTCAGTACTTGGAATATTAGAGGTGTCGTGGAAATCAAATCACGAGTGCTATTGGCTGCTGACCGCTTCAATTACCTCCTTCCCACCCATCCTAAAAATGCTATCTTTTATCGATTAATAAAACCGTGACCATTAGAATTTCTTTTAATTTTAAGTTGTCCTTATTCTGTGCCGTCATTTCATTCATTCTTTTCTAATATATAACTTTGTGCTGGATAGCCCTCAACCCNTCCCCCCCCCCCCCCCCCCCCCCCCCCACCACCACCACCCCACCACCCAAATTTAGTCACTCTTTCAGTGGCGTAATGCACGTGATCATGTGCACAGGACATTTACTAAGTTGACATTAGTAATCACCGAGTTGTGCCATTCAACTCCATAAGTTCCACAAAAGTCAAAAAGGTGTTAATCACTTTAAGATTACAAAATGAGATCGAAGTAGAAATAATAAATGCTCATTTCCTTCATGTGATTTGGACTTCAAATCATTGTGTTCATGACAGTGGTCAAAGTTTGTCTGCTTCCTTTTAGTATTGTAAAACAATCACTCGCAATCATACGAACGCACTGCCTTTTTTATCTATTACAGCTGCAACAACTGCGTATTGCTTAAGTCAACTTAGTTTGCAACATTCAATTCTAGTGCTGCTAATTTTTTAAGAAAATTTGTGACGGCAATTAATTTATCAGTGATCTTAGAAATTTCAATACTCAACACTTCCCGTCTTTTATTCACAGGCTCCGAAAATAAAATTAGGGTTTTAGAAATTGATAATAATTCCCTTCATTTCATTCTCTCCTTTATTATTATACTTTCTTAATTCTACCATTGTCTGAGATTAATGCATTTTAATAAAGCCTAATTTAAAAGTATGAGTAGGATTAATCCACAAATTTTATGTCTCAGGGTCAGTTTAATTTGAAATCTGGTTTTATTGATATTTACTCCCCTCCAAATAACGGCTGTGAAACATTCCAAGATATTACTTTATTTATTTATTTGTTTATTTATTATGAAAGGGTTGGGTTATAATTTTCAACACTTACGGTTGTGAGCCATGCGAAGTTACTGAGCCCGTCCGAAGGAACTGCGAGTTTTTCAAAAATGCCTTCTATTTAACTTTTATTAGTAGTAAGGCTTAATGTATTAAAAATTGGATAATATATTTCTGGTGAGTATCTAACCGCCAACTATCTAACCTCTTGATAGCAAATTCACCTGACTCCACTAAAAAGCATATTTGCAATGGTAAAAATTATATTTTGATGTTTTGATGTAACTTCAGGAGTTGGGATGATTACCTGATCTGTGTTAAGCCTTTGAAAGGCATTATACACGTTGAAAGTAATGAAGATAACAATCAACTCATCCCATATGGGTGCACGTCTAAATGCCTAGTGGAACAGTCAACCAAACACAGAGGAGAACAATGGTCCTTCCTGGGGGCAAGGGAATTAAAATGATTGTTAGCTAGAGGTTTTGTGGTTAACATTTCAAACTTCAATTGATCAACTGATCTCATGTCCTTGGTCAATATTTTTTAATCGATAAGATAATCTTTAATAGAGACTTATTTAGAAGAGACTTTCTTTACGTTCAATCGAACGCTTGTTAAGACCTACACACTGCCCTACCCTCATTATGATTTTATTGGCTCTCCGTCTGACTGCTCAAAGGATGCAAAGTAGTCAAATCTTTTGAGTACACTATGACTCTGCTTCTTCATCATAAATAGGTTTCCACTAAAGCTTTATTCCTTACCTTCCGAATTTCCAAATATTCATTTCACTTCTCCTCTTTTCTAGTAGTCCTTTCTCCTGTCCAAAGCAGAGCTTAACTCTTAGTCTCTTCGTCACTGAAAGGCTAGTGTGTCCTCGTTACAAGTGAGAAGGTTATTAGTTTTTTAAAGGGGTACTTTTGAGCCTGATTTGGTAGCACTCCCAAGGTGTCTTTGCTGACTGTATTTGTGCTAGTTTTAAGAGCTACATTCGTTCACTAATTAGTCTCAGGGATATTGCAACTCAACACAAGTTGTCAAATAACATCCATCAAAAGCCGAATTCGATCTGAAGTTGTTCATGAAAGATTAGTTAATTATGAGACTAATGCAATACACATTAATAAAGCTTCCAAAACCGCTTTCCATTCTACTTTTTTTATATTTCTGCACGATAATGACATTCCTGTTTCTTACATTTGTGCATTTGGACCTATGAAAGTCTAAAGATGTAGTTTTAGGAAACAATCCTAAATATTTACATACAATCTTTCTCAATCTTTTTATGATATAAAATAGAGGGAATATTAAAGTTTCTTCTTTTCTGGGGGGCGTCATTACGACTTTTTAAAGAAATCCATTTGCACATTATTGATCAGTTCTGCTATATCCTTTATCCGTGAAATTAACAACAACATTTACAAAACTAGCTTGGACAGTCTGTGGCAATGCTTTTGGAAGAGCGCACTTTTAAACTTCAATTAAATAGGCAACAATAAGAATGATTTAACAACAACATCCATTAAATTATAACTCAAGGTCGAATGACTGTGAATCGCATGATTATTTCATTTATTTTAAAGTATAATAGGCTATATATACCACATTTTGCCAACCTCGTAAGCATAGGGAAAATAGCAAGTCTTACTCAGCATCCTAAGCAAAAACAAAGGGTTCTTGAAATTTTTCTACATCATGTTTGTTATCGATATCACCAGTTTCCACTTTGAATCTACCAACTTCGTCAGGCCCCATTTTAAAGGGAAATACGAGCTTTTCGCATTTTCAATAAAAAATCGATTTCTACGGTATTTGATTGCAACGAACAAGGCCTATGTAATATTCGGCAAGAAAATGAAGTACACTGAATGATTGGGAAAACATGGAGATGCATTCAATTCGTAGAGGGATTCCTATAAGTTCGTTAGTCATCGTACTAACAAAATATCTACGCCTGCCTTGTTCTCATGATTTTGACGAGACAAGTACTTATAAAAAAGAGCAGTGCGTTCGTATGATTGCAAATTATTGTTTTTATTCATCAAAACCATAATGAAAAACTATGGTCAATGTCATGGTCACAAGGACTTGAAGTCCAAAGCATGCTGAACTTCAAGCCCATAATGCAATTTTAAATTGATTAACGCCTTTTTGACTTTTGTGGAACTTCTTGAGTTGAATAACACAACTCGGTGATTACTAATGTCAGCTTTGTAAATGTCCTGTGCACATGATCACGTGCATTACGCCATTGAAAGTGACTAAATTTGGGTAGTGGTGATGGTGGGGGGAGGGGGGTTGAGGGGGCTGGTTGAGGGCTATCCAGCACAAAGTTATATATTAGAAAAGAACGAATGAAATGACGGCACAGAATAAGGACGACTTAAAATTAGAAGAAATTCTAATGGTCACGGTTTTATTAATCGATAAAAGATAGCATTTTTAGGATGGGTGGGAAGGGGGTAATTGATGCCCTCGTGATTTGATTGCCACGACACTTCTTATATTCCAAGTACTGAAACAAAAGTGCTCATTATCGGGCACCCATTTGTGATCAGATTCAGCTAACAACATTCAAATGAGTGCCTATTCTCTTACTTAACAAAAATATTAATGCAGACAGATTATCACAATTGCTCCTTTAACAACGTAAAAACATCAAGATGGAGCTTCAAAAACGCAACAGAAAAAATGCTTGTCACTTAATCAGGAGTTGAGAGAAATGCTGACACATCTTTACTTTATCTTCATTTAATTCATTCCATTACAAGGTCATATCGTATTGAGTATGGATCTTCCACTAACAGAGGAAGCAAATACAAATTGTGTCATTTTCTGCAAGAGACTTTCTTGGGCTAAGCATTTGAGAACATTCCATTCAGTTGGAAATAGCCTGTAAAGAAGCTGGTTTAGAGTTGCACCATGTTGTCCTTAGGGGAGAAGATTTGAGCTTATCTGGATTTGTGGAATCCTGCTTTTCACAATACGTTTTAAAATCATCTGGTGGAATAGGTGGTCTGAGCTATTGATTGGCATGATCAGAAGTTTGTTACCATCTAACACTTAAAAATGCAATCAGAAAACAACAATAAAGCGAAAATGTTTGCTTCATAAAATGGGAAATGAATATGAGTTTTCCATCTCAAGCTGTCTCCTGACGCATTTTTGG
>UZAE01014902.1:0-10223 GCA_900617975.1 Rodentolepis nana | reverse complement strand
AGGAGTAAAGAGAGGAAGTAACGTTAATGCTGTAGGCGGTGGGGGGGGGGGGGGAGGGAGGGTGGAGGAGGGGCGATTAAACCGAGTCAATTCATCAGTTTGATAGCGAGTCCTGAGGAGATACATAGAGATTTTCTGCATGAACTTTTTCCACCTCGCCTCTATTCAACGTCCCAGAGCGTCCTCTGGCGAGAGTGCCCGCTGTGGTATCCACTACAAAACCAAAAGAAAAGTGAGGGAGAGAGAGAGAGAGAATACAGCAGGACGAATGTAATTGGTACGCCAATCAAAATGAAACAGCGTCACCAAGTTGGCTGAGATCATCACGGTGACAACTAGAAAGCTTAGTGCAAAAGGAGACACAGACACATGCCTGCTGAGGTTGACGAAGGCGTGTCAACGGCAAAATAGAAGCATGCACAATACTATAACCCCAGGGGATAGGCGGCACATCCTCGGATTACATCATGAAACAGGAAACAACTGGGACGCTTCCAATGGTTCTTGATTCACACACGTATCGTGCATAAAATAACCTTGCCAATAAAAAGAGGTTCCATAAAAACAAGCTTACTCAGAGCCCATTTATCGCCAAGTCTGCCAAGCCCAACAACCACAACCCAATTGCTCAATTCCCAATTTTACTACTACTACTACCACTCGCTACAAGTCTATTCCAACTACCATCGGCCAAATATTAAAACAAACACCTCCTATAGTGCAATTCCCACTTCTCATTGGGGGGGAGGGGGGGGGGATAGACTACTTACACACAGTGTTAATTTCTTGAGAGGAAACAACCCAACGACTACAACGACGTCGACATGAGCAGCTGCATGAGGAAGTGGTGCCCACAGGAGGGGGAAGAGCAATTCCCGCCGCAGTTTCCTCTTCCTGAGGCCCCCTACTGCTGTTCAAACCCCGCTGCAACGAAGTCAACGATGGGGAGGGGGAGGCGGAGGAGGAGGAGGAGGAAGGATTTTGACGACAAAGGAGTTCCAGTGCTTCATTCAGACTGGTCAGGATGAGTGTGAAAGACCTACTCGACTGAAATGGAGACAATTAGAGATGGAGAGTTACCAATCATGCATCAAGGAAAGAAGAGGAGTTCACTTAAAAAGATCAAAATCTTACAGAATATCGAGTGTTCAAGTTACGAAGAGCCTCAACACTCCTTCGAACTAATTTGCGAGCTCTTGAGTGATCCCCACGGCCGCAGTCTCCTACAAGAGAGCGTGAAAACAGTTTAAATCGCGTTGGCAACGACTTGGTCATTGTGTGAGGGATTTCACTTGCCAGTGTTGACTGCAATCGACTGAACAGTGATGAGTAGAGTTTGGAGCTCAAGTGTCATGGCAGACCAGAACGTCGAAAGTTTATTAACGAGATGGTTAAGACGGTGTGGGAGAAATGAATTCGCCTAAAAATAAAGTACCATAGACGGTCAGCCTCACGACGCCTCTCTTACATTTCCAATTGGGAACATTTCACGAATGTCCGCGTATAATGACACCGTGAAGGGAGGCAAAGCTTATAGCCCACCCAATCGCTGAGATTTCGTAAATATTTATTAAATCAACTGCGAAAGCTTGCTAATAGACATGACAGAGTTTCAGTGATATCGAACTTCCGGAAATGGGTTCCTTCGAAGACGCAGTTGAGAGAAGAGGATAAAAGCGAAAAAACAAACGATCACGTTTGATGATTTAAGCCTCCCCCCCCCCCCCCCCATTTCCACTTCTTACTTGGCTCTCTCGCGGCTTCACTACCGACTTGCTCTCTCAATTCCAGACTGTTAAGTCACCTTTTCTCAAACTTGGCACTCAAGAAAGCAGGCAACCAGAAGACCCACCCCACCCCCTCCCCTCCCTCCACCCCTCTAAAATCTCTCATATCGACCGAAACGCATCGGGTGTGTGCCGATGGGAATCGACCTCAGGACTTCTGCTAACCAATGAGGTATCGGTGGTTAAAAAAACATTTTCAAATATTTTTACAGTGGATTGTATACGAACAAACTCTGGATGAAAATTCAGCTAGGAATCTGCTTGAATACCTTTGGATATCGCGATTCTTTGCTAAACTTTATCTATAAATATACGCACCAAAGGCTCGCACATAAAAAATTTTCGGAAACTGTCTAAATTTAGTTTGTTAATTAAAGGCGGCAGACTCACATTCACATTTTGAGCATGGGATGGCAGTAAATCACCAAATGAGACAGTCAGAGATGAAGGAGTGTCAGTAGATAAACTCGAAATCTGAGCAGCAAGAGAAGCGCTTGTAGTATCATCAGGCTGTTGGCCGCCTTCAGCAGTCATTGGATCCAGACAACCGGAAATTTCTCGCACTGTTGCGCCAATGTCTGCCATCAGCGAATTCACGCCGTTAAGGCTACAGAGGGAAAGCAGTTATTTCAATAGGCTAATATGCCTCCCAGAGCATAGAGGGTAGACAACATAAAGATGAAGCAAGCAATAGAGTAACAGAAGGGAAAAGGCGATCGGAAACCTACTGCTCCGGAAGGAGATGGCTGTTCAAAATGCCTCCGTCGACTAGATCCATAGTCGCGTCGGTGTTGAAGAAGTTGGAATTCCGGAAATTGGCACCGCGAGCATTCTCAGTGGGTGAAATTTCATCTGGCTTCTCCGTCAAAGTGGAAGTTGGAGGACTTGAGAAAGAAGAACACATAAGGTACCCTGCTAAACACACACCCCAGGGTCAAAAGTTCATCCACTTACTCAGTAGCAGACAAGCGAACCAGATTTTCAAGTTTCTTGATTACTTCATTCTTAACTAGAATCTGCTCACGCAATCTCTCCAATTCGTTGGCCAATTCCTTGACACGTTTTTCGTGATCGGACACAATCATCTTCAACCGCGTGTTCTCTTTGGTGAAATCATGCAGAAGAGCAGCACTCCTATCAGCCTTATTCTTAAAAGTGAATGCGAGAGATTTGAGTTCGGGATATTTTCGAGCTTTCTGCCGAATCCCTTCCAAGTCCTCCTTCTCGTTGCCTAGAGGACCCTCCTCGAGGTAGGCTCCAAGATTGATTTGGGCATCTGCAGAGACCATACGAGCCATGGTGAGATCGGTTTGGAGCATCAACTTCTCCTCTTTGCTAATCTGAAGGTCTTCGCAGAGGTTATCGCGTTCTGTTTGGAGGCGCTCACACTGCTCGGCCATTTCCGTGTACCTACTCTTGGCGACTTCAAGGAGGGACTCGTACTTGACATGGGTGCTCTTCATCTTCGCATTGTGCTCCTGTAAAAGAGCACCAAAAAGGAGAAGGAGGAAAGGCGATTATAACGATTTGGTGGTTTAGCTGCGTGACAGACATCCCATCTAGAAGTTTTCGTGCCTCATACTGCTGCCTTCAAAGGACACTAGGTTACTGCCCCACCAAGAAATTCCAAGCTCCAGTGAGAAAAAGTTCTGCCAATCAGTATTAAGGACAAGACAGTGTTAGCTCCTCCCCAATGCATGCCCGTCAAGAAAAACGCTATCAACACTTGACTCGAGATGTTAGAAAGTATTCATGAGTCGAGTTTACAAAAATTTCATATTCTACTACTCCTCCTCCTCCTGTTGAAAGTAATTTACCGAAGCAGTCAGTGGATAAGACCATTGACGCTGAAAGGGACCAAATAGACAATACACGAGGCTATCTAACTGGAACCTCAATCCCGTTGTTGAAAGACCGATTTGAATAACAGGAACCGGCAACTCTACCACCTTCTCTGACCAACAACTCTACCCAATCGTTTGATTTAACCGGATAATCAAAATAACGAGTAGACTTCAACTGCAAAAAAGACAACGCACCTCCAGCTTCTCCTGCAATTGTGTTTCCAAAGCTGACTTCTGCATATTGAGGTTGTTAACTTCATCAAAGGCTTGACGCAACTGTTGTGAAAAATCGGTCTGTCGCTCGATACTTTCTGTCAACAAGTCCTACAGAAACACACACACACATCGAATGAAAGAGACAAAAAAAGAGACGAATACCTCTAGACGCTCAGACTTGGCTTTCCATTCTTCCATATCCTTGTTGGCTTTGTTAAGCTGACTCTCCAAATCATCGTAGATTGCGCGCAACTCATTTGCAGCCACCTAGCAAAAGGGTGATTGAAAGGGCACAAATTGAGAAAAAAAAATGAAGAGACCTAGAAGAGGCCTAGAATTTACTTTCAATTCAGCAACTCTTGCCTGCTTTTGAGCCAATTTTGTCTCTGTTTCTGCCAGTTGTTCCTTCAAGCCGGCCAGTGTCGACTCGTTATCCTTGGCAATCGCCTAAAAGGTGAGTTAAAAGAAGGCCTAGTCAAAGGAGTCTAATCGCAATATAATTACTATCGATCTAAGATGATTTATCGTCAAACACCTCTATGGAAAGAGCTAAACGAAAATGGCAATATCCTATGGAGATTCAGAAAGGGTGTAAGAAGACTCACTTCCATCTCCTCCACTTTAGCATCCTTCACTCGAGCGGCCAAAAGAGCATCAGCTAGTTGTGCATCCATCCCTTGGAGCCTCGTCTTCAATTCATTCACCTCAGTCTAAAAACGAAAGAAATGTTGGTGCATTGCATTACCAAAGTGCATTTGAGAGAAGCGGATTCCAGGCTTCCTCAGTTGAGTATCACGGGGCTTCTAGTATTCTTTGTTGGTGGAAATCAAGCCGGTGAACTCTAACTTGGTAGATGGCCACGGAAGTCAGTGGGGTCAAACAGGAGTAGTTCAGGTTTTATTCGACACAAAAGTGAGCATTCTGGTCTCAAGAAACACAGTTTGTCCAAATCATCTCGAAATGAGTTGAGGCAGTAAAAAGCGACAGGTCATGAATACGCTGTTGTCCTTTTAAACTAATCAGCCATCCACATTTCGCTCAGTTTCCAAATTTATCATTTACAGACGCATAACCGCACTTTCCCACTTCGAACTGTGTTGCCTCTCAATCACCCATTCAAGATTGCAAAATTTTAACCGGAATAGAGATATTTTGCCCTTAAACGTGAGAGTCTAAACTCATAACTGCTAATTTTTCTAAGCTACGTGATTGCATACCATTTATTACTTGCTCGCCAGACGAACAAAGTACGCGAAACAACCCACAACTCCACATAGCGAACCTCAAATCGGCCTCATATCACAACTACTCCGACTACTACTCTTACGCTGCGCTGAAACCTTTCCCTCACCATGCAAAACTTTAATTCTTGTCGCCACTCAACCACCGGCGTGGTGATTTGGGCAAAGTCAGTATTTCCTGGAAATTCTGCTGAAATGATTGTAGAGAGAGTTTGCGAAAGGGAATGCACCTCTAAATCCAACTCGCTCAGACTCCTAGAGCAACTTCATCAATTCGAAAAGTCCCCACGTTAAAAAACACTATTGTTATAAAAGCACGATTTGTCAGTGGGGTGAAGTTTTTGGACAGGTGATTCCATGCTACTTTGGTCCGATCTAATAAGCGACCACCGCTAACCTAAACACGTGGATTTCGAAGGAGGCAATGACCGAGAATAGCAGTTTAGAAGGTGAACCAAATTCGAAACAAAAAGGAAATAATACATTTGAGAACTTCAGCAAAGTATCTTACCTCCAGCTCTTCTACCCTCATCTCCTTGGTTCGGGCTTTCAAAGTAGCCTCCCTCAACTCAGCCTCCAATTCCCGCAGTTTGGTCTCCATTTGGGGTATTTCAGCCTACATTTGGACAGAGAAAGGATCGAGACGTTGAGAGGATCTTAAAGTCAGTTCATCCCCCCCCCCTCCCCCCAATCCCTTAACAAAAGCCTCCTGTTAACAAGCGGAATAATCTTCTGATTCACGGAATTCATAACTCTGTGGTATCCAGGGCAAACTCCAACTGAGAAATAGTCAGCAGCCAAGAATGATTATCAACAAAGTCGTGAAGCACGCCTCCTATGTCTAACGAGTAGTAGTTGGCAAAATACTAGCATGTGTTCTAGTAATATCAGCAAGTTCAATCCTCTAAAGGAGAATTCTTACCTCTAGCACCTCTAATTTGGATCCTTTTGCTTGGGTATCCGAGAGGGCTTCATTCAACTGCCTTTCCAAGTCTTGAGCTTTCAATTCCACGTTAGCTACTTCCACCTAGAACGAATGCAGGCGAGAATTCACTCTGGCAAATCGAACAGCGCAAACAAGACTGGCTCAAATGGAAGAAATTCTAAGAAAGTCAGATTGCTGAATACTTGCACTCCAGCACAAAAGCCTCTCAAAGAAATTTCACCAGATAAGCAGGAATTGAAATGCCAATAAAAAGTTTTACCTCCAGCTCCTCAATTTTGGACTCCTTTGTACGAGCGATGGAGAATGTTTCGGTCAGTTTTGCTTCCAAATCCTGCACTTTTGACTTCAAATCAGCCACTGCGATCTGGAGGAAAGGAGGGGGTAAAAAAGGAAAAGTAAACTTTCGGTTAAACATACTACTTAACAGAGGTCAGTAGCAACGACCAACCTCCTTATCAGTGAGCTCTCTGACATTCAGTGAGAGGTCGGCTTTGAGTTTCTCGATAGTTGAAGTGAGCTGCTGCTCACAACGCGACGATACATTATCACCATTTTCGCATAGGGAGACAGATGGAGGCTCCGTAATGTCCGACACTTGCAATGTCGCATTCTGCTAGAGAGGTAACTCATTAAATTACACACGAAAAAACCGACTTAAAGTAAACAAGTGTTTGGAGTAAAAGAAACTGGTATTCAAAGACTTATTTCACTAAGCGATGCTAATCATTGTGGTTGGAAACAAGTCCCCCCCCCCTCCATTGATCAACGGGTACTGATCTCATGACTTCAAATGTTTCCAACTATTTTTTCTAGCCAACATCTACATTACAAGAAATGGACTTTCTCGTTTGTATGGCAAAGTATAAAGTGACACCGAGATTGGAGATCTGAGAGGAGGATCAAAAAATGGCATTCAACTGATTCCATTCCACAAGGAAGAGAGCAGCAAATGCCAGTGCTTCACTTAATGGGCTCCAGAAAAGTCTTGTGATTTGAGCATTCTCCTCCTCCCTACCTGACGGGACAATGTAACGGGGTGTTGTGTGACAGTTGCTGTCAGCGCGAACTCCTCATTGAACTGCAGTTCGAGAGCACCCAGCCGAGAAACACTACAACACAACAGTTAAAAAGAATAAAGCAATTAATTAATCAATCAACACTGATCTGCTCAAATTTGAAAAGCACAGAGGAAGAGCAATTTAAACGCACACTTCAGGTAGATCAGCTGAACCTCTGCGACCTTGAAGAGTGTCAATGAAGATTTCAAACCACCGGTAAACTAGATCACACCAGTCCGAGAATAACGCAGCGGATTCCGCCGCCACTTCCAAGCTCTTGGTCTTGGAAAGGACCTCCACGAAGCGGATAACGAGGTTCAATAAAGTATCAAAATTAGAGTCAACATTTTTCGTGACGTTATGAGACGAAGAAGCAGGAGGTTGATGGATGCCACCGGTGTTCACATTGATGGCAGCCAGCAATTCCGTGGCTGCATCGAGAGACCATGTATCCAAGGCTTCTTGAATCCCCGCAACCTACAGACAGTAAAGATAGGAAGATTATTCAAAAAGGAGTATTTTAATCTACGAACCTACGGTTTGATGCACTCTCACACAAGTAATATGTCCATGCAAGACAAATGACCAGTGATCCCAATTCCTGCTTCTACAAGCCCAAATTCCAACTGAAAAGCAAAGCTGCCAATTGTTCGCGGGATCGAAAACCCCCTCCTCAGATTTGTCGATCAAAAGGGATCCTCAATACTCAATTTCCGCATGCCAGAAAGCGGAATTAAGTAAACGGGTTTCTTCAAAAAGGATGTCTCGAAAGTGATCTTCGTGTTTAAAGAAGCAACCATCCTAACCCCCCCCCCCCCCCCAAACAACTTCCTCTCGCTTTGGTACTTAAAATCAGGCGCTGACGATTAAAAAGCGGGGCAACTTTATGACTGTTAATTTGCACTCAGGCGGATGCTCCAAATGCACTCACACCTTCAAGTAATAAAGGTGAGGGCAGTAAAATGGGCAAAATGAGCTGTTAAAAACAGGAGATTAGGAAACTACGCGCGCACACACACACACAAAGCCAAAAGTGTGAAAAAAATGACAGGCGCAACTAGAAAGCAAGTTATTAATCAACCAACTTCCAATGGAAGTTCCACAGAGCAAGGTTGATAAAAGCAAAACTTCGGTGGTAATAACATTGCCCCCTTTTACATATGCCATCTAACAATAAAATCCAACCACTTAACTAAGCGACCTATAAATTTACCGCATTACTTATATGGACATTTGAGTAGATCGCTTACGGCATGAGCAACGCGATCAAAGATGTCCCGAGAGTGTATCTCAAGGCGAGTGATGTCAAGAGCATGACTTCGCTGGCTTGCTGTGAATGATAGGGAGTTTGCCATCGAGAGATCCTCCATAGTGTTGTCGTTGCAATGCTCACGAAGAAGATGGAAGGTTGTGTTGTTGTGACTCATTTGGCTCACTGACAACAACAACTCATCATTCTCGTACTTCTCTGCGACTGATTTCACAGCTGGTTCAATGCGCTCATATTCATTAGCTTCAGGAAGGTCATAAAAAGAGTAAATTGGAATCACATATTGGCCAAATTTATAATTGAATGAATTCAACTTACTAGAAGTTTCTGATGGAGAAGGGCCACCATTCTCTCCTCCTGCAGATTCTACAAAAGACGTCGGTTGAGATGTCTGGACATCGGTTCCAGGAACAGCGTATCTGGAACTTGTATCTAAACAAACAGAGGTCGCTAGGACGCTGCGATTCACCGTCTCGTGGAATGAGCTACGGAAGGTTCGCAAATTGTCAAATTGGTCAACAAGTCCCTTGATCAGAGAGTAGACGTCACGAAGACGATCCGGGTTCAGCCCTGTAGCTAAGATGTTGTCATGTACTCCTACCCCAACATCTTCGTGCTTACGCTCTTCTCCTGCCTTGGAGACCTAACGGGATAACACGAAAAGACAACAAACAGATGCTTACCTCAAGTATACTGGCAGAGAGCTCAGCTTCCACCTTACTAAGGGCAGATTTGAGTTCATTCACTGTTCTGTCCAGAGTCTGGGACACCTTCTTGTTGGAATTAAGAAGACTAGCGAAGGATTCATTAACTTGAGATGTGTTCCCTGCCTCCTCTATTAAAAACGAAAAGAATTTAAATGGGGGAGAAATGAATCAGCTCTTACCAAGAATGGAGGGGTTGAGGGAAATTGATAGGTTGGAGGGAGGATTGGTGGTGACGACCTTTTGAGGGGGACGATTGCTCTCGGAGAGGGCATTGTAAGCAGCCTTGAGACGAGTGTTGGCTTTGATTTGTGTGACCAGCTTACTTCTCAAAAGAGCCACCTCGTGTTGGAGTTTCAGCTCGACAGATATTGCTTCTAGTTGTGTATTCCCTTCCTTTTGCAAAGCAGAAACGGCGGAGGCATCAACGGTGGAATTGAAAATGCTGGAATCTGGTTCATGATGATACTGGGTAACTTCTCCAGTTGGATCGGTATCCTCAGCGTGAGGAACATTGGTCTCAGTCTGCGTATCTGGAGTGTATAGTTCGAGTAAAGCTCTCTCCCGATCAATCAACAACTAGACAACAAGAATAAAAGACTATCCATTAGTGGGAAAGTCGCGTTGGGGATAAATTTTAGTCTCATGAGCAAAATGGTAAAGTGCTGTCATAAAAGTTGGCCCAAAACCACCTTTGATTTTTCACTGAAGTGAAGGGGAGAGAGAGAGAGAGACGAATACACCTTATCCAGTGTTTAACTATTACCATGGTATGCAATTCCATATGGGCATCTCGTTAAATAAACGCACAATCGGTGTGGAAAACCTTAAGCGTTTTTAATCCATCACAGTCAGATATGCTCTTAAAGAGATTAGACCTCATTGAGAGAAAAAAAGTGAGTAAGCCTGAGATGCGAAGTGGATAAAAGAAGCAACTTTAATGGCCAAGGTGGAATTGGAAGCATGTAATGGGGAAATAGGAGTGAGGAGAAGGACAGTTAAAGCAAATACTTGGTGAATCTGGACACACTCGAGGTGGGAAAATTAGGAAAAGGTGGGAGATGAGTTGCATGAGGTAATTGAAGCGCTAACAGATGACTTTATAAATCACTACGGAGTGTGCAATAGACTTACCTCCTCGTGGTGCACCCTGGGCA
>UZAE01014898.1:0-11408 GCA_900617975.1 Rodentolepis nana | reverse complement strand
TGTCCAAGTTGGTGGTGTAACGATGCATTCTTTAGGTTTTAAATCAATTTTGCTTCTTCACTTCAACTAGGACATTAAATAAACTCAATGAACCATTCCAGTAATATCGAAAATGTTTTTAGTCGGTTGTCTTCAAAAGACCGACAACCAAATAGAATTGAACGCCAATGAATTGGCGCTTTAATAAGAATCTCAGTTGGTGCTTCGAGTAGAAGTGAACGATGGTGAAACAAATCCCATACTTGCTTTCACTTACTCACAAAAGTGAACGATCGAAATTAAAGTAATGAGGTAGTGAAATTAAAAATTCAATCAATTTTGTTTCATTCAACTAATTGCTCAAACTAATGAAACAAGGTACAGAAAATTTGTGACCAACGTTCACGTCTTTAGAATTTTCGAGAAACGAGCATCTCAAAATATAGCAACCGATTCATTCAGAAATAACTGTAGCGGATTTCTACGTTAGTAAAGCCTGGCTTAAGTCTCGGAAACCTTTGTGATAGATTCCCCCAATTACCGAGTCTAGAGAAGCAGAGACGTATAACCGATACNACCCAGATACACCACGAACTAATGCTAACACTCTACCTGCCATATCTCTCTTAGAAGTATAGCACTGCAGATCAAACCAATTGGTTTGGAGTAAAATTACTGAATATTTCTTATAGCATTATTAATCTGAACCCAATTGTTAATCTAAACGAAGTCAACCGATTAAACGAGTACTTTCGACTTGGAGAAAAGTCTAAATTTCTTCCTTTGTTCTCTACTTAAAGTGCCTCTGTCTCGTCTCTATTTGTGCACTCTTTGTCTATACTATTAGCCACAAAATGTACTTTGTCAGTGGAAATATTAGTGATGCCGGCAACTTCAACCTTTCCGCTTGAAACAGTTTTAATGCGCACCGTTTTGCATTGCTATAAGACATGATATGGAATTGCTCCAATGAATGCATTAGTGGGTTGGTATGGAGTCTCGAAAGCCTATTTGTGGACTGACAAATGTTCCCCGAATGTTGGTTAGTGCTTAAGAACGGTCTTTTGTTAGTATGACGACAAACAAGACGTTTAGATCCATAGTGTTTCAAGCACACCAAGAATCAAGGTGTCTAGTCCATATGTGACATGGTTAAAATATTCCTTGCCAAGGAAGGTTAATAAAGTCCTTGTGGTCTCAGAGAAGTTGAGTGGAAACGTGACTAAGACAAGTCAAGCTGCTGGTCATTCTCAATGGGCTAAGTTAAGCAGTCCAACTTGATGAAAGCGTGTGTCTGGAAGGTTGAATCTTGCCAGAATTAAGCTTCGAATTCTACCAAACACAATTCTATTCGACCGCGTGTATTTAATTCATTCTACGCCCATGTGGTAGAACCAACAGCAATCATTTTACAAATGTGGACACAACCAACTAGTATACTTTGTCTGGACTAACACCGTGTTCATTGCTGTAGTTATTGTAGGTCTGTAATACTTCCAATACACACGAATCATTCAGCTTGATGATTGCCTAAAGCTTGGTGACTCTGTACCTTGAGGGAACTTGGGAAAGATCTCTCTCGCTCTCAGCATTAGTTGAATAGTGTACCCGTCAAGCGTTCTCACAAGTGGACTGGCGTTGATTTGGTTTTCCTAAGTCCAACTCATTTCAGAATCTAAAATATATGGAGGAAGAAAATGGCTTTTCGCTCACCTAGGCATTAGACGCCTAAGAGATCTTGAAAAGAGCCCAAATGAATAGCTTTTCTTGCGATGTGACAGGCCGATTCGAGCCCGGAAGCAATGGGAATTTGTTTTCATTCAAGGAAACATTTGACCCACCCTCTTACGGCCTTTGCGTTTGACACATTCAGATTTGCCAAATCTGGACATCTTTAACAGATGTGCACTAATCACTCGTCCCCCATACAACCCCAATAACAATGCCTCTCAATCGTTTCTACTATTGGCTTCACTGCTCGATTTAGAGACGGACGTTTTCATATGCGGCTCTCGAATCACAGCTGAAACAAACAGACAGCTAAAGTAAATTCCCTTTCAAACTGTCATCATTTGAAGAACTTCCAAGTATCCAGGAAGTTTTCAAGCGTCCAAATACCTCAGCTATATTCCCTCAACCCGCAATGCGCTTTCTTATATTGTTGGTCTTTTCCTCCAAACCCATGTAATGCCGCATTTCAAAATGAAATCAATTAGAACGTTACATTACTTTGGAGCCATTTTTACTTCAAGATAAGTTCGCAATGTCAATAAGTCAGTCAGTTGCCTCTGATGAACCAAGAGCAGCCCTAAATAACTCCTCGTGGGGATAAGCAAAGATCTCTCTCACTCTCAGCAGCAGTCGCCAGTACTCCCGTTGCCCATTCTCACGAGTGGACACGAATCGAGTTGGTTTTCCTTACTCCAACTGCTTTCAGATTCTAAAATGTGTAAAGATGGAGAAAGGCTTTTGCTCACCTAGGCATTAGACGCCTATGAGATCCCGAAGACGTGGTCCAATGAAAACATTAACCTGATTTGGAGCAGGCCGATTCGAGCAAGGGAGCAATTGGAATTTGTGTTCACTCAAGGCCACTTGAGTATCACTCTCCGATATTATGTGATGAGTGATTTAAATAAACCACCTGTTATTTTACAGCAATACAGACTTTAAAACCTTCCATTGTTTCATGATAACTTTTTTGTAATAATGGGTTAATAATTATTTCATTAGATAAATTTTCCTAAATGCTAATGTTTTAAGCTGGTCTGTGTACGCATTTGGAATTAAATCAGATGTATTGGCAAAATAGCGTATTTAGAAATTTAATTTGTATACTTCCTCTATTTATTTCTTTGATGGAAGAGATGCGTTCTATTCAATTAAAGTAAATAGATTCAAACAATCATACATGTCGTGGTAGATGTGGAACCATTTTAGGTAAAAATTACATTCGGACATGAAGGCTGTAATTGAATGTATATTTCCATTTAGAAACTCCAAATTCAGAAAGTGACATGAAACAGTCGTCTAAACTCCAAATTCCGAATTATATACTGCAATTCAAAGTCAGGATGGAGAACCTTATATGAACGTCATAGCTTAGCACGTCATCGCATGCCTGCACACCAGGATTGGGAAGTGCGACCGTACAAACAGTGATTAGCCAAATCATGATTAAGCTACTGGCGTAAACACAGTTCACCTCCGGTATCTAGTGAATAAACGTATCGGTTATACGTCTCTGCTTCTCTAGACTCGGTAATTGGGGGAATCTATCACAAAGGTTTCCGAGACTTAAGCCAGGCTTTACTAACGTAGAAATCCGCTACAGTTATTTCTGAATGAATCGGTTGCTATATTTTGAGATGCTCGTTTCTCGAAAATTCTAAAGACGTGAACGTTGGTCACAAATTTTCTGTACCTTGTTTCATTAGTTTGAGCAATTAGTTGAATGAAACAAAATTGATTGAATTTTTAATTTCACTACCTCATTACTTTAATTTCGATCGTTCACTTTTGTGAGTAAGTGAAAGCAAGTATGGGATTTGTTTCACCATCGTTCACTTCTACTCGAAGCACCAACTGAGATTCTTATTAAAGCGCCAATTCATTGGCGTTCAATTCTATTTGGTTGTCGGTCTTTTGAAGACAACCGACTAAAAACATTTTCGATATTACTGGAATGGTTCATTGAGTTTATTTAATGTCCTAGTTGAAGTGAAGAAGCAAAATTGATTTAAAACCTAAAGAATGCATCGTTACACCACCAACTTGGACATTTTTCAAACGTAAAAGGAGGTTCGCGTTATACATCACGTTCCTTTCCAAAAGTCATTTTATTGCCTTGGCAATCTTAAAGCTGATTTGATGACAGAATAGGAATTCAATTGCGCTCTTCGTGATTGAGTGAAGTAGGTGAGTAAGAATGCCAATGAAAATAAAATTAATTACAATATACGTTAGCGGTTTAAAGGCTTTGAGAAATCTCTCAGTAAAGTGTAGCACAACTTGAATTGAATCCTGCAAGTTTTCTAGAGACTTGGGTTATAATTAACAATGATGAGTATCATGGATCATCAGTCATTTGAAATTCTACCCGACAGCTTGGCGCATTCAGAAATACGCCCCATTGAAAAAGGCGGCTTTCAAGATTTCATCTGAGATGAAGCAAACGAATTAACAAGTACGTCAGTAAACTCGAAATTTGAGGTTGGTTTGTTGGCCAAAGTCAAGAGGCTCTGATAGGCGTTGTTCATCAGTAATCGCTGGAGATCTCCATGTTACATCTGCTTTGACACTAACAAATACTCGTCGTTTAGCTCCAACCAACATTTAGAAGAACATTTGTCAGTTCCCATATAAGCTTTCTAGTCTCCATACTCTACCATTTAATTATTCACTTAAAAATTTCCCATTTTCATGAAACTATGTAAAACGTGACAATTCAAACCATTTTACTGCCTGAAAGACTGACAATGTCCAGTTTATTATTATTTTCCACAAAAGGTATTTATTGTAATTTTGAATAAATGAAGTCTGAAAAGAGTCTCTTAAAACAGAGAATAAATGTAGAATTTTGGACCATTAACGAAAAAGAAGGCACTTTCAGAACTGTTAAGATCATTTTACTTAACAAATAAGTTCAAATCAATGATTCAATAAGTCAGTTTCAAAAACCTTATTTCAAATGAACGACTTTTGTGAGAGAATGGGGAGATTGAATTTTAGCCTTATTTCAAGTGGAAATCAATCACAGTGGTGTTTCGTAGAAGTTTGAATTTGCCTGCATCACTAATATTTCCACTGACAAAGTACATTTTGTGGCTAATAGTACAGACAAAGAGTGCACAAATAGAGACGAGACAGAGGCACTTTAAGTAGAGAACAAAGGAAGAAATTTAGACTTTTCTCCAAGTCGAAAGTACTCGTTTAATCGGTTGACTTCGTTTAGATTAACAATTGGGTTCAGATTAATAATGCTATAAGAAATATTCAGTAATTTTACTCCAAACCAATTGGTTTGATCTGCAGTGCTATACTTCTAAGAGAGATATGGCAGGTAGAGTGTTAGCATTAGTTCGTGGTGTATCTGGGTGTTCTTGGCAGTAATGCTCAGATAAGTGGACCAGATTTGATTGTCTGTTTTGAACATTCATGAGACCAATTTGACGACTAAAAAAGAAAATTCTTTCACTGATCTAGTACATTGTATATTGAAAACATATTCCATTCCTGTACCTCAATTTCAGTTCCGATTCTGACCAACTTGATCGAAATCGATTTGGCAAATCGCTTTACCATAAATCGCTAATTATTGTCACAACAAAATCCTTATTGATCACAATAGAGTAAAAACCTTTGGGTCTTTGAACAAAGTATGCTAACTGAGGCTCTTGACCTCTCTCATTCTTGTTCATTCATTTGCCGGAAATCTCCATACAACCAACAGGAATATCCTTTGGCGTCTGCCTATAATCCGGGAGATGGATGTGTCATTTGATGGGGACGATGGGTTTGGTAAAGGAAAGTCGTGGGAGTGATGGCGAGGAGAATTGGCCCACGAATTCGAATCAAAACCTTATGAAATGTCACCATTACCTCCCCTCTTCCTCATTGCATACTGTATACAACTTTGTACCCTCGAGGTTATCTCATTTCTGAAGTAGCAATTATAACCCAACAACAACAACCAATAATGACTTGATGAATTTCACCACTGAGGAAAGGATGCATCCAAAGTATCTATTAGTGCTGATATGTAAAGATTTTGCCTCAAGTTCTGACGTCTGGAACTAGATCAAGAGCACTCATTCTTTTTCAACTGAACAAATACATCAAAAGACAAATAGGCCCCGACTGGAGGAGTGCACCAATCGCTGATTGGCTTTTGTAAATAGTATATAAGAAGAAGGTGCAGAGAAGAAGTCTCTAAGCTGAAGAAGGTGTGATGCATCGGCACATTGACCAGTTCTTCATTGATCACATTTGGCCTATGCTCTTCCCATCTTCAGGTTCGTCAAATCTGAACATCTTCGAGAGATGCGCACTAATTACTCCCCCCCCCCCCCTACAACCCCAATACTAATTCCTCGCAATCATTTCCAATTTTGGAATCACTGCTGGATGAAGAGGTGGAGGTTCCTGCACGGGCATCTCGAAACCCTCCTGATACAGGCAGTCAGTTAACTGTAAGTTTCCTTCTAATTGCGTGGTAATGATTATTCACTTTAGGCTACACTCTTCATCCACACTCCTAGAGACCCCTCACAAAGCATATTACGTGTGTGCCTCTCGCTTTAATTCAACGCTCATAAAACTGTTTAAGTGACTGTGAAGTTTGCATTTTAGGCAGAGCATTAAATGATCCAACTTACTTAAAACACCAATTGGATGAGCTGAAAGTGAGATATTGTGGCAATGCAAAGACAAAGGAACCGGTGAAGCAATGGATGGCGAAATATTCCACCAGTGAGGCCCTAGAACTGAAACTGTCACAGGTGACAACTCCACTGTCATCTATTCCACAAGACAAACGTTTGGAGAGCCCTTGCATATTCAACCGATATTTCCAAGGAGCTCTATGCACTTGTTCGACAGGAAACTTTCAACAAGCTTCAACAACTCCAGAGATACCTCTTCCTTCTCCTCCTCCTCCTTCTCCTCCTTCTCGTCCTTACATACCAGTGAATGCGATGGTATCCACTGGAAGCCTTCCTAGCATCCAGCAAATTTGCTGGCATCCATAAACACACCCTTTTTTATCCCTAAACCAAAATTATCCCGATGAGGATGATAGTGAGGACTCGGACGATGACAATTTTGATGTTATAATTAGACCAACCAAAGGTGGAGCGTGCAAAATAAGAAGTACTTACCAGGCAAGATCGCTGAAGATTGGCACTCGAGGTATTTGCCTTTCTATCAATGCATATTTTCTACACACTTCTCTACATGTTCCCTTTGCTCATTACATTTTCTAATATTAAGGATCAGGGGTGTGCGACAGACTTACCTCCACGTGGTGCACAACGTATTTTCTTACGACAAAAAGTCTATCACTCGGCATTCGTTTTGATTTCGATTTATTATAATTAGCTTGAAACAAGGCTATAAGAGAAGTCGCTCTCGTCAGGGCGAATCACAACGTCTACAGATCCTCTAGCGGAATGCTGGAGGGATGTCACGAAACAAAAAGATCTAAATCCAGAAAATCCTACATACCTATATCGTAGACATTTTCACAATTATGGAAGCTAACATTTCGGATGACAAACTGTTCACAATTATGGAAGCTAACATTTCGGATGACAAACTGAATACAACTATGGAAGCTAACATTTCGGATGACAAACTGAAGTGTATGGAAGCTAACATTTCGGATGACAAACTGAAGTACTACTAGTTCTCAGGTTACACCCTGTACCTTCTACCTAAATACCGGCAAGTTGCAAGTGGAATTCTGACTGGAGTAAATAAAGGCCTCATCTCATACTACGAACTTAGACTGGAGTAATAAAGATGGACTCACCTCACACTACGACCTATTCAGAATATGGGGCTCGACGCAAGACATATGCGAAATAATCAGATTAAATATTTGGGAATGCCCACAAGACATATGCGAAATAATTAGATTAAATGCTTTGAAATGTCAAAAATGCGAAATAATTAGATTAAATGTGTGGAAATTTCAAAACCACTTCATGATATATGCAGTCTATAATCCACCACAGAATTGTCCCATCTTTGGCTTTCTGAACATTTCAACAAAACTGTAGTATTAGGGGACTTCAACGCCTATTCCTCCAGATGGAGCTACAAGGACACAAACATTGCTGGAATGGAAATTGAAGACATGGTAAATAGCAACCCTCTGGTACTTATTTACAGCAATAAAGATTCGGCTACATATTTGCACTACAATGGAACCAGAACAACTCCTGATTTACTCTTGGCCTCAAGCGACATCAGCGAGCACACACGCCGCAAAATAATTGACGATCCTGGTTCTGGTCACAAACCAGTCATTACTAGCATCACCATCGCCAGCAAAAGCATGACAAGGAAAGTGCCAACTAAGCTATCATGGAACTTCAAGAAGGCTGACTGGTCTAGATTCACTAACCTTTTAGAGAATGAGCTTCACACAAGTTCCCTCAACTTTTACTAACATCCTGACAAACTTTGCAATGATATCACGAATATTATGATCAGATGTGCAAAGAAAACTATTCCCCGAGGCAAGACTAAACACTCTCGAGTGTTTTGGTCTAAACACCTTGAGGAATTGAAAGGAAAGCGAGACGGCCTTCGCAACACTGTTAGACTGGAAGAACGGAAGACGTACAAGCCTGGAGACGGCAGTCAGCTTCTGTTCTAAGACAAGCCATCTTACAAGCTAAACGGACTTCCACTATGGCAAGCCATCTTACAAGCAAAACGGACTTCCTTCGACAAGTTCATCTCAAATATCAACTATCAAATTGATAGCCAACGCACTTTCAAATACCTGAGTAACCCTCAAAAGAACAGGGACAGACCCAAGAAAGAACCAATACGTTTAAAAACAAACTGCTTAACACCGACTCCAAAATAGCTACTGCTTTGCGAGGTTCTATTCCCAGAAGCAAAAGAAAAACACTTTTGTCTGAAAATCTTCATGAGATTGAAAGATATAAGTAAGACAGTTTGATGAATTTAAGGAAGACACGTCAATACAAAATAATGTATTTACTGAACCATTCCGACCTTGCGAACTTAATGCTTAAAGTGCAAAAAGACTTTTGGCGAAGACGGTATTCACCCTGAATTTCTAATTAGAATGGGACCAAAAGTTAAGGAAACCATACTGACGCTTTTCAACAAAATCTGGGAGAACAGTTTCATACCTAACCAATGGAAAGTTGCCATAGTAATACCGGTACTGCGCCTATGGCAAATACCCTAGCAACTTTGACAACTATAGGCCTGTCTTCCCACAAGCGTGCTGGCGTGCTGGATAAACTTATGGAAAGAATGGTTAACAAGAGGCTCACCTATAGACCTTTCTCCCTCACAAGCCTGCTGGCTTAATCTATGAAAAGACTGGTTTACAGGAGGCTGACCTGGTTTCTTGAGACCAACAATATTCTTAGGAGTGAACAAGCAGGATTACTCAGGAGTGAACAAGCAGGTTTTAGGCCACAAAGATCAAAAAACCAACAAGTAGCCACTTTCTCCAAACACATCAAGGATGCCCTTGATGCAAAAAATACTCTTACGGCTGTTTTCGTCGATTTCAAATCAGCATATGACTTAGTATGGAAAGAGAAGCTAATTCTAAAATTGGCAAATATTGCATTTAGCATAACATTTTTAACTGGAAAAAGGTTTTCATTGGACAAAGATCGTGTAAAATGAGATATGAAAATGCTCTATCAAAATCCAATCTTTAACAAACAGGCCTCCCACAGGGAGCAGTCACAAGTTGAACTCTTCAGTGTCTTCATCAATGATATAGCGAATAATTACAGACAGTCAATGGCATCAATGATATAGCGAATAATTACAGACAGTCAATGGCATCAAGTGCCTACTTTATGCAGATGATCTTGTTCTATGGTATTCTGTCCCTAAGAAAAACGCTCAGGAGAGAACAGAAAGTGCTCAAAATGTGCATTTAAACAACTAGCAAACTGGTAAAACAACAATGGAATGGTATTCAACACCGAGAAACTGCATTCCAAACATTTTCTAAGGTACAAGGATACTATCCTAGAAAAAACCAATAAGTTCTAAGGTACAAGGATACTATCCTAGAAAAAACCAATAAGTTCACTTATCTCGGAATGACGTTTGACACTAAGCTAACGTGGAAAGTCACATTGTTAAAATAGCAGAACGAGTCACTAATAGACGGAATGTACTGAATCGTCTTGCTTGTAGCGTATGGGACAGTGCGCGCTCAACTCTCAATACCGCTTACAAGATGTTTATCATGCTGTGAGCCACTCATTACAGCCACAGAGGTGACTCTCATATCAATACGAGAAGGCACACAACCAAGCATTACGACTAATTACTAGAGGAATAGACGGCCAAAACCAAGCATTACGACTAATTAATGGAGGGATACGGCCACAAAGAAGTGACTCTCAAACCCCTCGAAAAGGCACACAACCAAGCATTACGACTAATTACTGGAGGGATAAAACCAACACCCATTGATGCAATGCTCCTAGTTACAGGAAGCACCACAATAGGTTCCTTATCAAAGAGAAGGCCTTGATCCTGTATGGGAAGTTACTGTGCATTCCCATGGATAAGTTCTTCAGCACCTATGAGAATAGACCGAGACATCTGGAAACGCAATTTGGTTTAATTCAGAAAGGCATAGAACTAAAGAAAGAATTACAAATCGATGACAAACAAAAACGCCTCTCTCTACCCATGAATTCATTAGCAGACACTGATGTAGTTTGTTGCACCCAACTGCTTGATTTCTTCAGGAAGTCAAACACCACTCCAGAACAAATGTGCTCACTGGCCCTTGAGTCAATCAATGTCAACTTTCCTGGAGAGTAATGTCTCCCAGTCTCCACTGATGGGTCATACGTAGAAAACCAAGCAAACATCGGTACATTGGTGAACTCGTCTCTTTCTACGCAGCAGCGGCACACAATATATCCGCATTTGAAGGCGAAATAGAGACCATTAGGATTGCACTCGCTTTTGAAGGAGAAATAGAGGCCATTAGGATAGCACCATGACAATTATGTTGCCTGGATACGAAATTCACCAAAGCGGTGATACCCTCGGACCCACAATTCGAACTTACAGTCAGCAATAGACTCTATTGGAAGCAGAGATACTCACAGGCAACAATAAACTCAATTGGAAACAGAGAGCGTGATACTTTCGGACTCACAGTCAGCAATAAACTAATGTGGAAACAGAGATCCAAAAACAGCTGAGATAAAAGAAGGAATGTGAAAACTCTATGAGCTGCTGAGAGAGAAAAACAAAACAGTGGTTATTGGAAAACGCTATGAGCTGCTGGGAGAGAAAAACAAAACAGTGGTTCTATCTATGAGCTGCTGAGAGAGAAAAACAAAACAGTGGTCCTTTAAAACAGCTGAGATAAACGAATGTAGAAACCTCTATCAGCTGTTGAAAACAGCTGAGATAAGGAATGTAGAAAACTCTATGAGCTGCTGAGACGAAAAACAAAACAGTGGTCCTGCAATGGATTCCTGGTCACTGTGGGTTACACTGGTCCTACAATGGATTCCTGGTCACTGTGGCATTGAAGGCGCCTCTCTCTACCCATGAATCCATTATCAGACATTGATATAATGGATTCCTGGTCACTATGGCATTAAAGGCAATGAGATTTCTGACACACTTGCTAAGAAGGGGACAATGATTTTGCAATGCATGGACCAGAG